>CAUYQG010053741.1:0-58533 GCA_963574415.1 Tarsius wallacei
GTGTGGAAAACATGCAATGAACGTTAGTTTATGTACCTGAGGGAGGCTCGTGTCTACTCATCCCTATCCTCAGTGCTCAGCCCAGGCACTGATAAGAAGAGGGTGCTCAAGCCGGGCTCGGTGGCTCAGCCTGTAATCCCGCGCCTTGAGAGGCTGAGGTGAGTGGATTGCCTGAACCCGTGGGTTCGAGACTCGCCTGGGCAGGTGAAACCTCATCTCTACAATAAATAAAAAAAAAATCAGCCGGGCGTGGTAGCGCGCGCCTGTAGTTCCGGCTACTCGGAAGGCTGAGGCGGAAGGATCGCCGGAGCCCAGCAAGTCGAGGCTGCGGTGGCCGGGAGCGGGCACTGCACTCCAGTCTGGGCGATCGAGTGGGACTCCAACTCAAAAAAAAAAAAGAAGAGGGTGCTCAGTTGAATGAGTGATTTGTACAAGGTCTTTAGAAACAATATTAAAATCCTAGTTACAGAGATAGGACTAAATTGGAAGTCTTTAATCAGAATCTGGAGCCAAGATAGTCAAACCTAACAGAGGGATTATATATAATAATTGGAGTAAATTTCATCTTTTTATTTTCTTTATTTTTTAAAGAGATGGGATCTTTGCAATGTTGCCCAGGCTTGTCTCAAACTCCTGGGCTCCAGCAATCCTCTCACCTTAGTCTCCCAAGTAGCTGGGACTTAGGCATGTACCGCTGTACCCAGCACTTTTTGTTTATTTTCAATCATTCATTCAGTAGAGGGATAAAGCCCAAAATGTGTCATAAATCATTGAAAACACTACCGTAAAAAATATGTTAAAAATTTCAAATCAATCATGCTGTCATCTTAAATTTGTGAATGTTAGAAATAATCATATTTTTATTCTTGATGTTATTAATTTGAACAGTAATACTAGCTCACTGCAAAAATTCAAGCAAGATGTAAGTATAGGAAGCAGAAGGCAAAAGCTCTCCCTTCTCACCTCCCAGCCCCACTCTTTGATGCTGCCACTCCCTGGAAGGGTATTCTTTTTTTTTGGAGGGGTATTCTTTCACACTCTCCCCATGCATCACAAGTCTACACACAACTCCATGTGAGTATACCCTTACAGAGAATAATCTCATTTAATTATAAGGCACACCGCTCTATTTTCACATTTTTAAAATCCTACTAAGCAATTTTCATTTTTCATTTCTGGTGTCAATCTTTGTTTCCAGTGATTTCACTGGGAATGAGTGGCTCAGTGTGTTCATTCTTATTGTTGGAAATTCAAGTTGTTCCAATTGTTGAAATACACTTATTCACTTACAAAACTCCTCCTGCTAGGTTACACCTTCTTTATGATCACTTAAAAGCAAGTCAAATGCTTTTGTCTATTAATAAGAAAGCGAGTATTTAGTGCTTTATCTTAGACATACATAGGAATACATGCAGAAAAACACATCACTTGAACTAAGTTCAAATCAGGCACATCTGTGTTCCAGGTCAGATTCATTGCTGGGATCTTGTTATTTGACCACAGGGGTGATCTGTTTACAGGGGAGTAAAGTAAGTGTGAAGCAGGGTGAGGGTACAAAGGAGGACTAGGAGACAGGTTGGAAATTGTCTGAAAATGTTACATCTGATTTTTAGTTTCCCATTATCCCTGATGGTAGGATTTGTTGGTCATTTATTGTTTTGTTTTTTGTTTTTGAGTTGGAGTCTCACTCTGTTGCCCAGGATGGAGTGCAGTGGCACACTCAGCCACCACAGCCTCAACCTGTTGGGCTCAGGTGATCTTTCTGCCTCAGTCTTCCAAGTAGCTGGAACTACAGGTGTACACCACCACGCCTGGCTAATTTTTTGATTTATCATAGAGACAAGGTCTTGTCAAGTTGCCCAGGCTGGTCTCGAACCCCTGGGCTTAGGCAATCCTCTTGCCTTGGTCTCCCAAAGTGCTGGGATTACAGGCTTGAGCCACTGTGCTGGGCTGGTCATTTATTGTTTTAGGCATTTTATTTAAAGTTCACAACCCCTAACCCCAACAGACGTTGGAGTGTAAATCTTGGGATTTAGAATTGTATACTTTGAAGGATTTGGAGAACTTGTATATTCTTCTGTTGTTCTTTTATAAGAGATTTTAATTCACTAAGTCCAATTTTTGAGGCAAAAAATACTTAAATTAACACGTATTTTATTACCAAGAGAATAGCGGTCTCCTGGGTAATGAGTTATGAATAACAACACACAAAATGAATAGCAACAATCACTTTCAGCTCCTTTGTGGAAGGACAAAGGATATAAATAAATAAATGTATAAATGAAAAAATAAACACTAATGAAGCTTGCTAATTGTGTTGCTTGCTAGTGTTATAACTCATTCATTCTAAAGAAGAAAATAATTAGCTGGCAGGGCATAATTACTATTTTTATAACTGTTCAAACAGATTTAATTGAATTTGTGTAATGAGAAAAAGTGGAACTTGGTAAAGCATTTTCCATAATCATCTAGGACCTATATTGCCAAAATCTATATTTAACTCCTTAGAAAATGGTCTCACAATCAAGATCTCCTTCCTGGTTCTCTCACCAGGAGTTGTAGCACTCTCTCTTACAAGAATAAGGTTTCAATTTTCAATTTCTATCATTGCTTTATAATATCAGAACCCAGAATTAACTTCCACATCAATAACAACAACAAAAAATTGAGCACAAAGGTTCACCAGACTCTAGCTCTGATCATTTCTGTCATATATGATATCATTGCTACCCTAGTGCCAAAAACTTAGGGGGTCTTACCCAACTGAAGTTTTGTCTAGCTGCTAACATTAGCCCATCCTTACCTGTCCTGGCATCACGCAGGCTGATAACTGGCTCTTCTCAGTCTCTTGACTGAGACATTTGTATCCCCCATACCATGCATTGACTGTGCACATGTACTGTGGCAGCACCACTAATTTGCCTTATACAAGGTACTTAATTTGATAACTGAGTTACACAGACAAGAAGTGATCTGGCTTACAAGGCATCAGATTATATTCCATTGTCAGGAAAAGGAAAGTGAATGCAGACTTCTAAGCTGCAATGACAAGGTCAAGTATACTAAGTCCCCAAGATTGAGACTAATCAGGTGTTGAGTCAAGGTAATAAACTGCAGGTGATAATACTACTTTTAAATAGTGCTTAGCTATTTTCAAAACATTTTAAATTATACTATTTCATTTAAACCTCCAACAGCTCTCTGAGGAAGGTATTCTTTCTATTTATAAATGAAGAGACCTAGGCTCACGAAGATAAATGCCTCTTCCTTCGGGTAGTGATCTTTTTCCCTCTGACTTTTGTACACCTCCCTGACACCTGGTAAATTCTCTTCAGACAATTCATACATCAGTGGTGCTAATCACTCAACAGAATATAAACCCACTTTCCAATGACCATCTCATTTATTTCTTTCATTCAATGAAGTTTCTTAAGAGTGAAATGTATTCAGTGTCTCTTCCCTACTTCTCACTAACTCTTCAGCCCATTGAATGGAGCTTCCAAGCCCGCCCCTCCACTAAAACTGCTCTCAGGAAGGTTATCCCAGGCTCCAAATCACTAAACACAAAGCACATATATATATGCTTTTCCTTTTTTCCCCCTCCTATGTCTCTATGTAATCCTCAGTGGAAGTTTCTCTTACTTTGTTCAATCCTACTGGTGATCTCTAGGCTTCATCCTCTACTCTCTAATCTCAATTTACTCTCTGAATGATTTACTTCATCTAAGCCCAGATTTCACACGAAAGCTCCAGATTCATATACCCATTGCCTACTGCGTCTCCTACTATACCCTATCTGCCTCCACCCATCTCCAGCTCCTGCCTATTCAAACATCGCCTACCCAATGTGCTCTTCCTCCTGCCTTCTAGAACTTGACAGAATCTGAGCAGTCACAGACTTTCAACCATCTCTGCACATCAGTCAACTAGGATGTCCTTTTGATTTTAATCTTTCATATCTATCTCTTCTTCACCATTCTTATTACCCCAGGCTTACATCAGGCCCTTGTTGGTTTACCAGGAATCCAGGTCAACATTACCTCTGAGGCTTAGGGCCATACTTAGTAGGTGTGATGAAAAATATTAAGATGTATGTTCTGTCTATTACAGTGTTTGGTTCTGGACATCTCCTATTGCTGGGTCTCAATGGGGGATCTTGGTCAGGAAAGATGGAAAATTATAAACCATGACTTGCATCTTATCTTCATGGTAGTTTATCTTCAGATGGCCACAGAGGATGATAAGGTGACAAAGTAAACCATTTAACAAAGAGGTGTATCTGTTCTGTAATCTGTGCTAGGCATTTGGGCTAAAAAGACAAACATGGCATGGTCCCTGTTCCCAGCGAAGTCATACTCTAAATGGGAAAGGCAAATGATTACAATTCAGCATAATAAATAGGATGATGAAGGCATGTGAGAAGTGTCCTGTGAGTACAGGAGTTTTCTTCATCACATAAGTATGTGAGGTGGTGCAAAAGGGAGGGGCAACCTGCCTGAGAAGGGGGAGTAGGGCTTTCAGAAGATGTGAAAACCCTCTCTATCTTGCAGAAACCTTAAGAGACTACAGCTCTGGATCTTGCCACTGGGGGTTCTGGGAATTCTGCAGGCTATTTTCTCAGATGGCACAATTATCGCAAACAGCTTACACAACCTCTGTGATTTCCAGTCTCCATAACTTTAAAATGAAAGCTTGGGCCAGGCACATTGGCTCACACTTGTCATCCCAGTACTTTGGGAGATGGACATAGGAAGACTGCTTGAGTCCAGGAGTATGAGACCAGTGGGGACAACATAGTAAAAACTCATCTCTACAAAAACATTTTTAAAATTTAGCTGAGTATGGTGGTACACACCCGTAGTCTCAGTTACTCAGGAGGCTGAGGCAGGAGGATTGCCTGAACCCAGGAGGTCAAGACTGCAGTGGGCCATGATTATGGCACTGCACTCCAGCCTGGGCAACAGAGTGAGACCCCAACTCAAATACATACATGCATACATTCACACATACATACATAAAAGGTTGGTTTAAATCAGGAGTTGGTGGACTTTTTCCTATAAAGGGCCAGATAGTAAATGTGTTAGGCTTTATGGTCCATAGAACCTCTGTCACATCTACTCAACTCTGTCACAGTAGTACAAACGCAGCCATGGACAATATGTAAACACACAGTCCTGGTGTATTCCAGTAAAACTTTATTTCCAGAAACAAGCAGCGGTCGGGATTTGGTGCACTGGCTGTAGTATGCTGACCCCTGGTCCAACAATCTCTACGATGCCAGATTTAACCTTCCATAGCTTCATGAAATGTCAGTTCTTACATACTTGATATACTTTACGTTGGTTCTTGAATATACTTTTGTTGTGGTTCATTAGCTCAGTAAATTTAAATGTGGCATTAAAAATGGTAAGACTTGGGATTTGATCTATCACAGGTCAGTTCGTTTCTCTCTGTTCCATGACCATATGCCACATCACAGACTTCAACAAACTCATAACCCTGCATAGAGCCACACAGAGCTGTGTGACTGGACAAATGCCATCCTTCCCTGTTTCTAAGAAGATAGCCCCAACACACGCTCCTCTCATGATGGTCTAGTAGCATCCTTTTTACATATACACTGACATTATTTAGTTCATTTCAAAAGAGCAAATTATTTTTTAAGAAATGTTATCAGTATAATATCTGGCATTGGGAACCTATAGGTAAACAGGTATGACTTATTAGGAAACCTTTTAATAAACCAAATTGGTTTTTATGGCAACTAAGCAAAAGAATAGTTTTTAAAAAGTATGCTGTTATGCATACAAGCTAAAGCAGCATCAGCAAACTATATATGTCACAGAAGTCAACGATTCTCCTTCTTTTTCTGATGGTAGACCTTGTTAATCAATGTTAGTACCTTTCCTCACAGACCCTGAATGTGTTCTCATAATTCTTTCAAACACAGAACCAGGGAACAGTGCCAAACTGATTGGCATTACCATGCTAGATGAAGTCTATTGTCATATTGCAACAAAAGTTACTACATCTTATTTTTCCTATCATTTTCTATTCCTACCACCGAGTTATTCTTGCTAAATACATATATATATATATGTAACACTGGCTGCAGCAGCTATAAAATTCAACAATACAAAAATGAAGATAGTGTAAATCTTATATGTAGCAGAGGGAAGTATAAATCACTAAAAACCTTTTATAGAGAAAAACTTGGCATTATTAAAAGTCTTAAAATATCCATGTTAGTTGGGTCCTTAGGGGTTTATTGTATTATTCTTTCTTTTAGGGGTATGTTGGAAACTTTCTATACTAAAATGTTCTTAAAGAGCCCAATGAAGATAAAAATATCATGGTAGATGATAAGTGATGTTTTATTACACAATGTTAACATCTAAAATAAAGTAATAACATATAACTGAAATAATGATTGTTGCCTAATTGTGGAAAGCTTTGTGCCTATAATTATCTGGCATATGAAATTAGAAAACAAGTTTAATTGTTGAAGTCATTTTACTAATTTATGAATATGCATATTATAAGATTTTATAATATATATATGAGGGGGGCCAAAATAATCGGAACTATTGTTTTAGAGGACAGGCCCCTTGTAGTATAGGCTTTCTGCAATAGTAGGCTTTCCCCTCTGGGAACCCATCAGCATCAGTGTACCAGTTAGCGTTGTTGTGAGAGGTTGCATTCAGCTTCACTGAATTTTTTTTTTTTGAGTCTTTCAATGCATTTGCTTATTTCATGATGAGTGATTTACGAGCGCACCTGCCCATACCATGCTGAGTGTTCAGCAGCTTTGTTTTGTTTTTTACCAAAAAACATGACCCCCATGCCCCACCCTTCCTATTCACCCAATCTGGTCCTGAGTGACTTTTTGTTTGTTCCCCTGGATGAAAAAAATTCTTAAAGGGAAACATTTTGCCGATGTGGAAGCAGTGAAACAAAACATGGTAGAAGAACTAAAAGGCATAAAGACTGGCGAGTTCAAAAACTGTTTTGAGCAGTGGAAAAAGCATCTTTATAGGTGTATTGCATCAAATGGACAGTACTTTGAAGGCAACTGAAGCTTAAACATGTAAGAATACACAATTTTTTATAAATATATTCTGGTTATTTTGGTTCCCCCATATATATGTGTGTGTGTGTGTGTGTGTGTGTGTATGTGTGTGTATCTATACAGAGGGTACCCCCCAAAATGCATACACATTTTAAGAAAGAAAAACACTAAGTTAACATTGTAATACTCATTAAGATGAATACAAGTCACATTTGACTTCTGCAATTACAAGAGATGCTCAAAGTGGTTACCATCAGCGTCCAGACACTTCTGATTACGGAGAACATCTCTTAAAATGTATATATATATATTTTGGCACCCCTGGTTAGTGTGTGTGTGTGTGTGTTTATTTTTTATTAATAAATGGAAACTAATGAAAGTAGCTATCTCCCAGGAGGGAGAATGGATATTTAGAGGAAAAGGGAAGAGAGATACTTGTCACTGACTATCCTATTGTTCCTTTTGAATTTTTGTACCTCTTATATGTATTTTCTTATTAAATAGATAAGCAAATAAAAAGATCAGGCATCTGACTCAGAGATTCTGCTCCTAAAATTCTATCCAAAGTTAATAATTGAGGACGTGGGTGAAGATTTTGCCTCAAATATGTTCATTACAGCATTGCATGTAACAGGAGTATCTCAAGCAATTTAAATGTCTAATGATTAGGAATTATTTAAATAAGTCATGATATTTTCATATAAAGGAATAATAGCCATTAAAATTATGAAGATAATTTTTATTAATATATAAGATGTTTATAGTATGGTGTTAAGCTTTTTTTAAAGCAACTTGCAAAGCAGGATGTATAGTATGACCCCACTTTTGTAAATAAATATATATGGACAGAAAAAACATTTGAAAGATACACAACAATCAATTACTCAAAAAACAACAGATGCTGGAGAGGATGTGGGGAAAGGGGAACACTTCTACACCTTGGTGGGAATGTAAACTAGTACAACCTCTGTGGAAAACAGTTTGGCAATTTCTAAAAAATCTGAAAATTGACCTTCCATACATCCCAGCAATCTCCCTTCTGGGAATATACCCGGAGGAACTCAAATCACTCTATAATAAAGATACCTGCACACACATGCTTATTGCAGCATTATTCACAATACCAAAACATGGAACCAACCATGCTGTCCATTGAAAGTGGACTGGATAAAGAAAATGTGGTACATTTACACGATGGGATATTATGCAGCCATAAAGAAAAACAAAATTATGAACTTTGCAACAACCTGGATGGAATTAGAGTCTATAATATTCAGTGATTTATTACAGAAACAACAATCTGAGTACCACATGTACTCACTGATAAGTGGACCCTGAACATTTATCATAATAGCTATAAGAAAGGGATTGGCAGTAGTGGGACACTGCTGGGGGGCATATAACATCAATAAGGGTGCCAACACTTTACCTGTATGATGACCACGTATGTACCTAACCCTCATTTGTACCCCACATTTTAAAAATAAAATAAAATAATTAAAAAAGAGAAAGATACACAACAATGTGATAACAGTGTTTATCTCCTGGAATATGGATGGCTTGCTTTCTTTTCTTCCCCTTTTCTTGCTTATTTTCAAATTTCTCAACATATTTATGATATGTAATTAACAAGGAGAATGGTGTCTGAAATACCTAAAGTAACAATATAGAGACACCAGACATTTTGAGTGGGAGACTCTTATGAATTACAGTAGCTTATTGGGGCCATGACCAGATGTCGAAAGGTCAGAAGCAGTTTGCCAAGGATTTGGACTTTCTCTGTAAAGACCTGGCTGGAGATTTGGGGATTAAAAACACAAGTTTCCTGTAAAGGATAGAAGGATGAAAATTAAAGACAGGGAGTACACTTGGAGCATTTATAATTGTAACTGCTTCAAGGAATTTCTCCTAACAAGGATAAACATATAAGCTATCTAAATTTTAGCTTTAATTTTTTTCCGAAAAAGGTGTATAATTACATAAATGTAAACATAAAACCCATAGCAATTGTTTTATAGATTGCTATAATATATATAGTTAAGGGATATGCTTAATGTTGCATTTTATTGCTTAAATATTAACTAATTAGAAATTATATGAAATGAGAACTGATTTTGCCTTTATCAAATATTCTATTAGGCAAATCAAGCAAGGCTTGAATGTTCCTTATAAGACAATACATGCTGACATTCCAAATTCACCTCAATGTAATTCACGTAATATGTTAGATTCTATAAATCTGCTTAATCATTTCTCTGTGCTTGATATTCCTTAGAAAGAGATTTGTTATTAATAGATACAAAGCTGATCCACACTCAGTTTCTCCCTTGTGATAGCCTTGGGAAGCACGTCCCTGGGGGTGCTGAAGTAAAACACTAGAATTTCCCATTCCTAAATTATTCCATGATTATAGGGAAAAATGTTTAAAAAATATTTTCACTCCTGACTTAATTCCAGAAGCCAGAAACAGTCAAGTAATACTCTTCTCCTTTCAAAATTAAAAACTGCTGAAAATATATTTATGAGATTTTTACCTTTGTCAAATAGTCCAATAGCCAGTCCTCAGTTTCCTATGACTGAGAGTAAGATAGTAAGAGGCGCTACAGATAATGAAGTCCAGATAGTCAACTGGTCCTGAAAAAGTGGGCTTGGATTTAGGTTCACATTAGTCTGGCTCTTTTAGTTGAATTCATACAATGTAAGGGTTTACATGAACTCCCAACTTGAGTAAATTCAGAACAGCCTTATAATAGTCATCTGGTAGAGATGAATCATTTTCACTCAAGGTCCAAATACATTTTACCAGTGAAGTTATTGGTGAGGAAAATCTTTTCCTCTTTCATACCTTATCTTATACAGAACATTAAAATAATTCCAGAAAGCCTGAAGCATAGTGTAGAGAATTCAGGACTATTTCAGTTCAAGTTGCCATGACATTTTCTATGAGACCTGTACCTTCTCTGGCAACCTAAAATTACACTGAAAATATAAAATTATGAATAAGTTATTACTCAACTTTAATTAGCATGATGTTTCCCTTTTCCTCTACTGAGGCAATAAAGCTAAACTCTATTACAAAGCGGTAAACACATTTGTGTAAGTAAAGACATTTCTTTGGGACTTTATTGCCTATTTGTCAGGGTGAAGTGAATATTTTGGTTTAGCTAAACGATACTGAAATCACCACCCTTGAATGGGGTAGCACAAGCCTGCAGTTGCAATTATTACATCATTCTCCTTTGTACTTGCATTGGAGAAAGTGTTCTTGGCTTATGTAATGTTTTCTCTTCCTGCAAATACTATGGCTCATAAGAAACACTTTGATTCCTTATGCTTCCTTTTATTTAAAAACTCAGTAAAAATCTTTGACATTCTAAGGTTAAGTGATTTTCAACAAAAAATGTTTAATGTCTCTAGGTTTTGTTATTTATTTATTTTTTTTTCAGAGAACAATTTTTATAGACTCAATATAATGCTGGTCTTTGTGATGCTCAAACAAAACAAGACACTTGTGCATGCTGCAAATTCCTTTTATAAAAATTTCAAAAATAACTTGTGACTATTGGTAGGGCAGATCTTCTCTCTCTCCCCCCTTTGGCTGAGGATGAGGTAGAAGGCAGGAAAGTTTTTGGGATATCCGTTCAGAATTATTCAGGCATAAAAGTTTGGAAATGTTAACTAATGACTTCAATGAGATTTTTAAAGTTCAAAAGCAGTAATTTCAAAATCCATAGATTCTATACCTCCTTGGAACTGTGTTCCTTTCTTTGGATTTTTTTCTTGGCATAAAAAACAACACTCCATTAAGTAATGAATTAGTATTGCACTGTATCTTTTAAGGGGGGCATTTAAAACATTGTATGTTTCGATTAAAGACAGGAACATAAGACTTAGTTTCCCATTGCATACCCAAACAGAGATATTTAAGCCATGTGCACAATAGTTAGTTATTTATTCAAAATTGGGTTTAGACAGGCTCCAGTTTATTAAATTTGATAGCTTTGTCATATTGTGCTATAACTGCAGCACAAAGATAAAAATAACCCAAACAGCTTTGTTAGAGAAAAGACTACCTACCACAGTTCCCACCTTGATCCTTCCTAGTTTCCTACTTTCCTAACCCCAATTCTTTGAAAACAAATGAGAACAAGTTGACCCTGTGCTGAGCATCTTCTTATACAAAGACTCATGACAAATGCTGTTTTTATAAAAAATTTCACAATTGAAATGTGAAATGATGAGATTTTAGGAGACCCCCAGAGGAGCTTGTGATCTAGCATTAAACATCTCTCTTGTTGGGAAAACATTAAGACTATTTTCTTTGTTTCATTCATTTATTCCTTCTGTATCAACACATATTTATTGAGCCCTTGTTATGTGCAAAGCTATATGAGCAATTCAAGGATATAGAAAGTATAGCCTGTCTTTGAGGAATTTGCAATTTGAGATTTTTAAAGTTCAAAAGCAGTAATTTCAAAATCCGTAGATTCTATACCTCCTTGGAACTGTGTTCCTTTCTTTGGATTTTTTTCTTGGCATAAAAAAGAACACTCTATTAAGTAATGAACTAGTATTGTACTGTATCTTTTAAGGTGGGCATTTAAGAAAAGATATTCATAATCCATATTCAAGAACAGAATGGCCCTGTCAAAATTGAATTATCTTATCTGACTTTTTTATATTCAGATGATAATATTACAGCTCAGAGAGGTGAAGTGACCTAGCCAAATCATGTCACTGGAGTAGACACCACTGGTAGAATGGAAAGACCACTGGTTGTGGAGCAAACCATCATTCATTATTTACAAGCTCATAGACAAATTATTTAACCTGCTGAGTTAGGCTAGTCCTCAAAGAGTTGATGGAATTCAAAGGCAGATAGAAACAAGAACACAGACCACCTTTAGGACAGCTTTCACTTAGATTAACCACAATTTAGAAACAGGAAGTGTGAAGCATATACTCAAGTTAGGAGAGCAAATGAACCAGTTCAGTTCTGAGATCCTTTCCTAATTCCTCAAAGATCTTTGGCCAAGGTTCAAGTTCAATGCAACCCCAGGGGGTGACAAACCTGCTAGGTCACAGGAGTTCAGGCTCACAGCCTTTCATATACAGACCACCATAGTTAGGCACCTCAGTGTCCCATTTCCTATTGTTTCTTTGGGCCTAGCATGGGCAGCCTATACCTTCTAAACTTCAGTTTCCTGATAATGAATACTTGTATACTTTGGAAGTGTTCTTCTCAGCCTTGGGCAAGGTGGCTGGCATGGTGCTTGAACAATGGCTTTAGTGCTTCATCAATGGCTTTCTCAGTTGAAGAACTAAAAGTAGGATGCAAGTTTCCTGACTCTCCAGTCTAGTGCTTGTTCTAATACACAAATAATGTACTTATTGTGTATTTATTGGTCATTCACTTTGTGCCAATGGAATGATATATTAAAGGGTGAGATAAAACTATGGTTACGTGCAGAAAGCACTGCATGTCTAGAAATCCTAAGAAATCTGTTTAAACTTATTAGCCTATAAGAGTTTATCAAAGTGACTGGGTTTATAGAAAATAATTTTTTAAGGAAATTTCCTTATCATGGTAACTATCAGCTCAATAGTATAATAAAAAGGGAAAAAATTCCATTTACAATGGGGAAAATGACAAATAAATTTAACAGAACTATCTATGACATTTATGAAGAAAATTATTAAAAATTGTACTGTGCCCTATGTGAAGAAAAACTACAAAGCTCTATTTAAATATGCAAAGCAAAAAAAAAAACCAAATTGAGATATATACCATGTTTTTATAAAGGAAAACAGTTTTCACCAAGTCAAGTTATTTACTATTTGCTAAATGTTGAAATTCTATACTAATAAAGAAACCCATGAGTTATGATGCTGATCTAATCCCCAGAATTTCTCTAGGAAATCCTAAAACATAAAGTGTAAATTATAATACACTAATTAATTAAAGCAGTGTGGGGCACGTAGACATAAATTTAATGTATGCTATACTATCACAAAATTAGGAAAAATAGTAATTATTTAATAATTTCCTAATTATGTTTTAATAACCACCAGGACAACTGGCTAACAAACATAAAATAAAACAAAAAGTTATTTTACATCAGCTCTTATACCACATACCAGAGTAAAATCTTAGTGGGTTAAAAAGTTGAATTTTTCCTTTAATTTTTAGCAAAGCTAGGAGAAAAAAGAATCAAACATTTACAAAATCTTGGGAGGGTATCTTTGAAAATCTTATAGTAAAGGGGGAAATCATGAAGAAAAAACAAGTAGCTTAAAACATCAAGAAAAATGATTATAATATACAAGAGGAGAAACATGATTAGGAAACATTTGTAATTAACATGATAGAAAGGAAGTATATGTAACAAATAATTGAATCTTCAAAAATATTACAACCTCAGGAGATAAATGGTCAGAGGACATAAACATACATTCACATATGAAGAAATTCAAGTAAATTAGGTACATAAATAAGTTCATGGAAAGGTATTTATGATAGCAAAAACTGGAAATAAAATTCCCAATATAAATTACAGTATATCACTTAATGAACTGTTACATAGTCATTAAAATTATAATTATGAAAACTAGAAAACTTTGTTATTATTTAATGGTGGGGGGAGCCCAATAATACTCCCATTTATTGTGCATATTATATACATAGAAAAAGACAAAAATAAAAATTGATATTGACATAGAATAGTAGAATAATTTTTTTCTGTAAATAAAATTGGGGTAAAAGATAGAAACAGCTATACTATTGTTGAACATTACAGATTTTAACACATATCATATTTTTCAACATACAGATAAACAGAAGAAACCAGGAATATTAGTGCCTGATAGTAAGTTACTCTGCTTTCTAGAGTTAGCATCTTTCACTATGCCAAAACCTTACAGAGAATGCTTACATTTCCCAAGGGCACTAGAGAAGGTGAGGAACACACTGTGAGAGTCACCAAGTATGTGTGATCAGTTTCATTCCTTTGTCTATAAAGCCTTCTTCTTGGATGTCGGTGTCATCAGTTTGTCCTTCTTCCTGATGCTTTATTTTAACCATAATAAGTACTTTCCCTAGGTTTAGGCAAATGTCTTCTTCTTTTACCTGTGAATTTATTTCTTGTATATAACATTTCCCAACATTTCAATTTCTTTTTATCTCCCCTTGCCTTCTCCTTTACTGCTTCCCATACAAAAGGCATAATTTAGCTTAAGAGTTGATAGCTTAAATAACAGGCATGCTTTCAAATCTGGCTTAGCATGTGACCTTGGACAAATAACTTATTTGTAAGCCTCAGATACCTTTATCTATAGGATGGAAATAAGAACAACTACTTCACTGGGCAATTATGAGGTTTAAACTAAAAGAGATATCTCATGGAATGTGCTTAGCGTGGTAGCTACCGGTACCACTGTACTCTCAGGTAATGACATGAATATGTCACTTGAAATGCTTTTCAAAAAATTGTAACTACTAAGAAAAAAAGAACAACTTACAATTTTAAAATTGTCCTTCTACTTCCTTCAATACATTTGACAGATTACTATAAAACAGTCATGGCTTAATTTTAAATGGCAAATTTTCTTATTTTGCTGTCTTGTGTTTGTCTTTTTAAGGATACCGCTAGGCCAGGCGCAGTGGCTCACGCCTATAATCCCAGCACTTTGGGAGGCTGAGGTGAGAGGATTGTCTGAGCCCACGGGTTCGAGACCAGCCTGGGCAACTTGGTGAGACCTTGTCTCTAGAGTAAAGAAAAAAATTAGCCAAACATTGAAGTGCATGCCTGTGGTTCCAGATACTTGGAAGGCTGAGGTGGAAGGATTGCCTGAACTCAGCAGGTTGAGGCTGCAGTGACCATGAGTGTGCCACTGCACTCCAACCTGGGCAACAGAGCGAGACTTCAACTCAAAAAAAAAAATAAAAAATAATAATTAAAAAAAATAAAGATACTGCTAGTCCTACATGAAATGAAATTGTGTGTAAATCAGTCTATCAAATTTCGTTATTCACAGTACTAAAATGAAAAATTTCATTCACTCAAATTGAGAAGACACAGAAAACATATTTTTAAAATCCTGGCTTTGTGACTGTAATAGCTCAACAATCTCATTTCAATGACTGAAGGCTGTCGAAAGATTAAAACCAAAATAAAGAACAATTTACTATAGTTCATACTTAAACTTTTGAAAATGAAAATGAATCACAGTTGAAAAGGTCAGGTAGGAAGGAAGGGGAATTTTTAAAGAAATTAAATGTTGTGGCCCAGGTTCAAAGCAACTATAGCTGGCAGAAAATCAAGACTCTCCATATTGTGTCTTAGACAGTGACAGCAACCGGAGTATAGGTTTTATGTATATGTATTTTTTAAACTTGAAATTGTTAAGTGTAATATGAACATTACTTGAACTTTATTTGAATTTATTTGAATTTCAACAGCTACCAACAGATGTGCTTAGCATGAATAGGCCCCAATTCCCAAGTAGCACAGTATTTCAAATCTATTTTAGATTCTGAAATGAGAGCTGATTCCAGGAAGACAGCTCTGAACCTTTTTCCCAGCTGCAGAAATAACTCCTCTTGTTGCCCCTCTGACCTACACCAAGGGAAGCGGCTTGAAAAGATGTTCTTCTGCCAACAATCATTTTACCATTGCAATCCACAAATGGAAAAATAAATTTTTGGAGCCTCTTCAGAAAACCTATTCTCACACCCCCGGGGCCAGGTAGATAAATAAAGAAAACCATAGAGTTCTTTTAATTCCTGTCTTGTTTTCCAAAATCATCTTGATATTTTTGTTACCTGAGGGAGGGCCATCGCTTATAAAATGGGGTTTGCCTACCAACAAGGAGTCACTGTTATCCTTTTCCAAAATAATTTAGTTCATGCAGGGAGGTATAAGGACCACCCTCTACTCTCCCCACACACCTGCCATTTCCTTGGGACTTCGCTCCATTGTGGCTCAGATTCAAAGCAACTATGGTTGGCAGAAAATCAAGGCTTTCCATATTGTGTCTTAGGCAGTGACAGCAACTGAGTGTAATTCCCACTTACTTGAACCAATTCCCTCTCCCTTCTGCTGGTTCCCATTCCTTACTTTAGGATGTACAAGCCCTTCTCATTTGAAGGTAAAAGCCTCTCACCTGAATTCTCCCCTAGTTATTGCCCTATGTGGACAAATTCCTATTAAGTCAAATGGAAACTCTGCTTTCAAACATAAAAATACTGCCTTTATTGAGTGCTTCAGTGTGCAGGCACTCTTATAGGCCTTTAGAAAACATTTTCTTGATTAAAAAAATACCATGAATAATGCATATTCATTATAACAAGTCAAACAATACAGTAAAAGATAAAAGCACCCATGCCTCTCCCCCCAGCTCCATATCTTATTTGTCAAATCTACCATAAGAGATAAGAATTATTAACCCTGTTTCATATGTAGGAAAACTAAAGCTGAGAAAGGCTCAGAAAGTACCCTCTGGGTTTAAAGGGAAGAGCTTAGGGGTCAGATTGCGGGGGCTCATTTCTTGGCTTTGTCGTTTACTGTGTGTCCACTGACAAATTCATATTTCTACACCTCAGTTTTCTTATCCGTTAAGCAGATCTAATAATAGTATCTAGTTCATAGGCTGTGGTGAGGACATAAGGTCCCAAAACATAAAATTGTTGAAATAAGCCCTATTAGTTGTAGTAAATGATTCTTTGAGAGTGTTGGTGAATCTTGTTTGCTTATATTTTATTCAGCATTTTTGTATCAATACTTACAAGACTAAAAATTCCTTTAGTTGTAGCCCATAAGTTCTAGTGTGTGAGGTTTCCATTATTATTATTGTTGTTATTATTATTATTATTGGCATTATTATTAGGTAGGTGTTCTGTTTTCTTTTTGACCAAGGAGTTGGTTTAGAGTTCTTTATTTATTTCAGCTATTATAGAACCATTTTCAGAACATGTTTCCCACACTAGTTCTACTTTGTGTGATATATTAGAGGTTTCTGTGTGTGGCCTAATAAATGCCCAATTTATAACTATCCAATAAGCACATGAAAAGAAGGCATATTCTCTATTTTCAGGATGTCAAGTCCCATACAGAAAAAAACAACAAGAGTTAATATTCATATTACTATGTGCTGAACTCTGTTCTTTATAACAATTACGTGCTTTACAATAATTCTCTAAGGCACACACATTATGCCCACTTTACAGATAAGAAAATCGAGGCACAAAATAACTTTCTAAAGGTTATTTAGTAAACAAGTGCGACTTGAGATGGCGACCCACCATGTTTAACTACATTTTCCTGCATCTCATTGGTATACATCAAGAAGATCAATCTCAACATTTTTAGGAGTTCAATATTATTTTATTTCTTATATTCTGTCACATACCTGTACTAATGAGAGCTACAGTCACCTCCTACAACTGAATTTCTATTCTCTTTGCATTTTCTGCAAGTTTTGTGCATGTGTATGTGTGTGTGAGTGTGTGTAATACTGCTTCCTGTAGGAAACTCATGCTGACTCAGTAATTTAAGCAGTCTCTTTAAGGAGTTCTTCTTGTATGGCTACGTGATCAGACTTCCAGTTTTCTCTCCCTATTTCCTAGTCCTCCTCTCCATGATGGGGTTTGGGTACATGGGGAGGGCAGTGTTTTTTTGAGCTCCTGCTGTGGGGTAGGGAGACTTGCACAGTTTTTGGTTCCTAGGGACTCCGTAACAAGGCCCTTTGCCTCCCTGGATCTTGAGCACCCTGCTGGCCTTGATGCTAGGGTTCTTGGCTGATGAGGGTAAGCATTCTCTCCCCACTGACTCTGCCCCACTGTGGGAAGCTCGGGTGTTCTGGCTGTGACTTTCATTCATCGCCAGCTTGGGGATGCTTTATAATCTTTGCTTCTCCCTCCCTGTACCAGCTTCCCAGTCAGCCTCTGAGTTATGGTAGGAACTTCTGTGTCTCTTCCTGGCTGTGAGAATCAAGGGCAGCAGAGCGTTCCGACTCAGGCTCGCTCTTTGGCCGTCAGATTGTGCTGCTACTTTTATCCCTGCTCTGGCTCCCTCAGATGTGTGGGGCACAGCTCGTGATGGACTTCTCTTGTGGGAAATGGGCAAAAGTCCCTGTGCTCTCTACTTTCCCTCAACCTATCCTCTGATCCTCTCTCTAGACTTTGACGCAAATAAGGGAGGTGAGGACATGTGTGTAACCTTCAACCATATCTTCCTCATACTGTCCTAGGGTTGGAAGGAAGAAGAAGGCATTCCATTTCATTCTCCTATCTTGAGGGACTTGACTGTTCTTTCCGCCTGTTTTTTCAGCTTTAATGTGCAGGTGAATCACTTGGGGATCTTTTTAAACTGCAATAAGGGTGAAGCTGAGATTCTGCATTTCTATCAAGTTCCCAGCAGAGGCAGATGCTGCTGGTCTATGGTTCACACTTGGAGTAGGAAGTGCTGTATCATGCCCTTCTTCTCCTAAGAGGCATCCTCCCCCCCACCCCACTTTCCTGGGTTTTAGTGACAGCATGGCTGCTGGGGACCATGAATTATAGGAATTAAAAGAATTAAAATGCAAGGAATAAATACATCCAGTTAACGTTTCAAACATTAGCTTGTAACACATCACAATTTCATCTTCATATTACCCCGTATGTAAATATTTACTGTAAAACAGAAGAAGAACATTTAGGCTCAAAGAGGCTAAACCTTTGCCCAAAGTCACAATAGGTCACACCTGCATTCTTCCCCTTCTCTTTACTATTCCTTTTCCTCTGCCTCATCCATTGTCAAAAGGAGAGCATGATACAAATTTTCATACATGGAAATAATAGTAGAATTAAACAGCCACAGAATCCCATCTAGTTAACATTTGCTATATTTGCTTTCCTTTCCTTCCTTCTTCCCTTCCTCCTTACCAGTTTATCTCTTTTTCTCTCTCTCCATCAACTTAATTATTGTTTTTGGTGTTACAGTTGAACTTTGTGAAGGTAAGTTGTATATGTCATAACACTTGACCCCTAAATACCAGCATGCCTTTTCTGAGAATAAGGATTTTTTTTTTTGGAATTGGAGTCTCACTCTGTCACCCAGACTGGAGTGCAGTGGCATGTTTCTGGCTACCGCAGCCTCGACCTGCTAGGCTCTGGCGATCCTTCCGCCTCAAACTTCCAAGTAGTTGGAACTACAGGAGCGTGCTACCACGCCCGGCTAATTTTTTGATTTATTGTAGAGATGAGGTCTCACCAAGTTGCCTAGGCGGGTCACGAACCTGCGGGCTCAGGCAATCCACTCACCTCGGCCTCCCAAAGTGCTGGGATTACAGGCTGAGCCACTGAGCCCAGCCAGGATGTTGTTTTCTATAACCATAGTGTTCACATTATCACACCTAAGAAAATTCATAGAATTCTATAAAAAAATTTAATATCCAGTCCATATTCAAATGTCCTCCAATGTTCCAAGATATCTTTGATAGCTTCCCTGCCACCCCTTGAACCACGATCATATATCTTTTTTAAACAACTCACCATCTAAGTTTATACTTACAGTTTTGCAAGGGCATTAAAATTTTTACTTGTTCCTATATACCTGGTAGTTTTGAAAGACTTAAAAATTAAGTTTCTCATAATTTAAAACGGTCACAATATGCATATAATATGCATCCACTCATATCCTGACCAGCATCCACCCTCCAACTTTTCTAGGCAATTCTCTTGTGCCTTCTCCCTTTCCTCACCCCACGTTCTTTAGCTCTTACTTCATTGCACTGCCTACCCGGCTCCCACCCTCAGTGGCTTGTCTCCTGTTTCTGCCCTCTTCATTCTAAGCTCTATGAAAAGAATCCATGCCTGCTCCAGTCATCCTCCATCACCTCCCTGCCATATAGAAAGTTGGTCAATAAACGTGTACTTTCTGTTTTTCCTGTGCTCGCTGTTTGGATGTGATGACAGAACCTGCCTTCCTGGTTTTGACTATTGTTTGTAATACTTTTCTCAGTATTCTGTCATTTCAGTATGCCGTGTATGCTGAAATAATGAAATTCTGGTATGTTTATTTGTACTATGATTATTCAGTACTCCAAAAAGTCTTGAATCATCTTGAAACATATGCTATATTAAAATGTGAAAAGAACAAAGGCATACCACACTTGTATAGAAACATTTCCTCTATCTCCATACTCCTCAAAAGGAAAAAGAAAATAACAATTGACAGCCCAAACCTGCTATCATATAAATAAATCTTACTCCTACTTCAAAGACCTTTCATAAAGTAGAATATGAATGACGCAGCAATTAGGTTGATATATTTGAATATGCAACCTAATCTACATCCAAACAGGATAAACTAAAGAAAATGAAGATAAAACTAGAAATGCTTTACTTGAAACAAAACTATAGTCTACCACCATAAAAATATTGCTTTTTCTAAAAAATAAAATTTAAAAGAGGGATTATCTTAACTCAGAAGAAAAGACTAGAAATTAGAACAAAACTCTGTTTACCATTCTGCCTGAAGTGTAGAGCCTGTAAGAGTTTTTATAGCAGTTGAAAAAATTTTCTCAAAATAAATGTTCTTATGGTAATGATGACATCCTCAGTGTACTTTCTTTTTAAAAATCACACTATTTTAAAAAATATGCCAATAATATTATTTCAATTTCAATTTTTCATGATTAACTAAATCCTATTCATTTACTATATCAATTTCATTATTTAATAATTTAGCCAATTTTATCTAAATTAGCCTAAAATGATTATGCATGTTTAACATTTAGATATTTTAAAATTGTACATGTTTTATATTTTAAAGTTTTTTGCATTTGAAAAGTATAAATTACTTAGTTTCTTTAATTTTATGAATTCTGAGCACTTCTAAGATAAAAGTCTGGCATAAATCCTGGTGTTTTGACACTGTGTAACATAAACACCCTAAGAGTGGGTATGCCATTTTGTTCCAATAGTGTGTTCACTGGCAGGAACCCTCAGCACTAGGTAGGATGCAGAGCCTATGGCTCTACCTAACCCTGGTTTATTTGGGACACCCCTGCCATCTGGCTCTAACACTCTGGGGCCAGTCTGCCAGGCCACGACTCTACACAGACCTTTTAGCCTCTCATATTTTTACCAGGTATAATAATGTGTATTTGCTTTCTATGAGTGCTGTATTAGTAGAAGATGATTAAATCATAATCACTACCTTTCCCAGGGTAAATCATTACCCATGCCCTAGTAACTTAAATATTTTTCTCCCTACTTGTCTATATTTATATGGTATTTCTAGGAGGTAAAAAAGATGACTGTAGCCATAAAGCTACTTAATCACTTAAAGCCTCTTTTTGACCATTCCCTTTGCAAACACAGTTGGATGGACTTCCTATGGGAAACAGGAATTACAAAGTGTACATCTCCTCCTCTTGTTTACCAACATTCTTTTCTTTTTTTCCCCGCAGATCTGAGCCATCCTCTTCCCACAGTAGTCTGTTATTCTTTTCAATCTTAAGAAAGTAACATATTGTACTGAGGTCCTCAGTTTTCTGAACTGGGTGGCCTAGTCCTAAGAACAATAGTTTTGTCTGTTAAATTACTATACAAACAAGGTTGTTTGGAGAATTTAAGTCAAGGGTAAGGGATCCCTTCCAAAACAAGAACTGAAAAACTGTATTTGAGGAGTCAAAGGAAAGACCATACAAAGGAAGACTATACCTCTACCATTCAAAGGCTTTCTCCATTCATCTTATATTAAGTTTATCTTTCAAAATACAGTGCTTTTCTGCTTCCCAGAGAATTTAAAAACTTTACAATTCTATGATGTGCAGATTTGTGGCTAAATTATACTCTTCTCAAGGAGACATAGCTTTCTTCCCTCCCTCACTCATTTTTCTTCTTTCCTTTTTCTCTCTTTCCCTCTCCCTCTTTCTCTATATTTCTGCCTCTAGTTGACTAGACATTTTAGAGATTTTATGTTAGCCTTCTTTGATTACCCTTTTTAAAAAATTTACAGCCAGAATATTGCAGGCCCCAAGGTTGAAGCTGTATTTTGCTCTTTTTCAATAGTTTCTAGTTCATACCCCAGGACACAGCAGAATGGAACCCATAAGAAAATAACATTTCACAGTGAACTCAAAGAATATTATCACTACTCACTTTCCAAATTTAAAAAAATATATGTTCCCTCTTTTTGATCAGCTCACATATGTGTACCCTTCACCTACTTTGTGGGAGAGAAAATAGTATAATACAGGGACTGTAACATTAGGACATATAAAATTCTAAAGGTATCTGTCTTCTACAAACTGACTTTATCCAAAGGCCATGGTGCTATACCTTGGCCCTAGAAATCAGGCCCAGTTTTGTCTCCTGTCAATGGTATAGATCACTGATTGCCCTGCATCGTGACCACCCTCATGTCATTTCCCCTCATTTCTCAAGAATTTCAGCTCCTAACTCATTCTTACTTCTCCCTGGTCTTTTCTTTCAGTGATTTCACATAGGTTATCCTTCTCTCCCTGGCCTTTGGTTCACTGACTTCCTCCCCTACAATGACCTTATCCTCCACCTGCCTCATTAGAGACCAACTTGAATGAACGAGCAGAATTTTAACTAATCCACTGCAAGCCATTCTCAGACCACTATCTCTCAGAGTCTTCCAGCTCACTCTCCCTGGTACTTGACCCCAGCAGCCCTTCAAAACCCTGGATCTTCCAATTCATTGACCATTTCACTGATCTCATTCCTATCTGTCCTCTGTTCCTCCAGCTTAAATTCTAAGATGAATCATTATAATCATTCTCTTGCCCTTCTTGCTTCGGCTCTGACTAAATCCACCTCTGCTTGTTCACACTACACCTATTAGTTGAATGTGGCTGGAGAAAAATTCACAACCGTGCTGATGGGCTTCACTTCCAATCCATGACTTCAATGTTGTCTGACAATTGCACCTTAGGCCATAAACCAGTTTCTCTTCTACTCCTAAACAACTATTTCATATTGTTTTCTCTGTCCTCAGACTCCCACTGCCTCTTGCCCTGTCCTCATCTCATTTGACAATCTTGCCTTCTATTTCACTGAAAACACTGAAGTAATAAGAAAAGAATTTCACAGATCTCACTATCACTTCTGTGAGATAGCACACTCCCCCTCACACTTTATCTTCCTGCTGGCTACCATTGGTGATGATCATGTTCCTTCCTAAAGTCAGCTCCTCCACCGAGTAGGCACTCTTCCATCTCCTCTCATCTATTCAAGGACATTCCTCCAATAATTCTCCTATTCATACACCATTAGTTTCTGCTCCCCAGTGGATCGTTCACATCAAAATATACACATTTCTTTATCTCCCATTTTAAAATCATTTTCTTTGACCCATTTCCCCACCAGCTACCATCCCATTTCTTTGAAGCAAAACTTCTCAAAAGAGTTGTATATACTTGCTGTTTTCACTTTCTCCCTTCCCATTTTCTCTTAAACTTATTCTAGCCAAGCTGTTACCCTACCACTCCTTCAAAACTGCTCTTTTCAAGTCATCACCCCATTTCTTTGTTTCCTTTTGAAGGAAAATTTCTCAAAAGAATTGTCAATACTCACTGTCTCCAATTTCTTTCCTCCCATTCCCTTTACAACCTATTTCAACCCTTACCACTCCACTGAAAGTGCTCTTGTTGAGCCACCAGTGACTTTTTTGTTGTAGAACCCAATGGTCAATTATCAGACCTCATATATATTGACCTATAAAGCACCATGTGATATAACCGAACACTTTTTCCTTTACAAATCTGGCTTCCAGCACATGGCACTCTCTCGGTTTCCCTCCTACTTCACTGGTCTCCCTCAGTCTCTGTTGCTGGTTCTTCCTCTTTTTCTTGACCTTGTAATTTTAGAGGCCTCAGGGCCCAGCTTAGCGATACTTACTCCCTTGGTGATCTCATCCAGCCCTTTGGCTTTAAATACCACATATGCTGATTATCTCAAACTGCGTATACCTGTCCCAGACCTCTCCTGAGCTCTAAACTCATAATGCCTTCTTGGCATCTCAACTCTGTTGTCCAACAATCATTTCAAACTCAGTATGTTCAAAAACAAACCTCTGATTTTCCTGAAAAGATCTGTCCTATCACAACCTTCCCCATCTCTGCTTCCAGTAATGCCATCATAGCAGTTGATCAGGTCAAAATCTTTGGAGTTATCCTTGACTTCTTTCTCTTATACTGCATGCTATGGTTTGACTGTGGGTTGTTCCCGCCAAAACTCATGGTACAATTTAATTGCAATGTAATGGTGTTGGGAGGTGGGGGTCTTTAAGAGGTGACCAAGTCATTAAGATGGAGTAAAGTCTCCCTTGCAAGACTGGGTTAGTTCTCATGGGAATGGATTCAGTCTTTAGAGAGTGGGTTGTTATAAAGCAGGTCATTCTCTTTTATCCCTTCTCTTTCACATGTGTTTGCTTGCCCTTTTGCTTTTTGGCCCCATGCATCATAGCATAGCTCTTGGACTTCCCAGCCTCCAGAACTGTGAGCAAAATACATTTCTTTTCTTTATAAATTATCTAGTCTCTGATATTTAGTTACAGCAACAGAAAATGAACTGAGGCATCCCATAGGCAATTTATCATAAAATCAGGTTGGCTCTACCATCATACTATTTCCCCATCCACCTCCATTACTGCCACATGATCTGAGAAACAGCTTTCACCTGGATTACTGTAATAGCTTCCAAAACATCCCCCTAAATCTACCATTGTTCCCAGTCTATTTTTCACCCAGAAGCCAGAGTAATCCATGCCAAATTTAAGTCAGATTTTTGTCTCCTCTGCTCAAAATCCTGTAATGGCATCCCATTTCACAAAGAATAAAAGCCAAAATTCTTACAATGTTATGTGAGCTCCTACTTGATCTAGCCTCCCTCATTCACTCTGCTCCAGTCACATTGGCCTCCTTGTTCCTTGAACATCCCAGGCATGCTCCTGTTTTAGGGACTCTGCTTAGTTCTTCTCTCTTCCTGGAATGTTTTTCTCTCATATTTCTACTAAGCTAACTCTCTCAACTTTTTGACTCTTTACCAAAATCTCTTTTTACTGAGGCTTCCTCTGACCACTCCACTGAATACTGCAATCTGCTCCCCACCCCTAATCCCCTCATTCTATCTCAATCCCCTTATTCTAATCATTATTTTTTCCACAGCACTTATAATATTCAAATATGTTATATTGTTTACATGTTATTATTTGTTGTCTTTCTCCCTGATAAAATATAAACTCCAAGAAATCGTTGTTCAGTCATCTGATGTATCTCGAAGGCCTATAAGAGTACCAGGCACATAGTAGGTACACAATAAATATTTTTTGAATGTTTAATAAACACAAAAAATATAGTATATGTTCCTTGAATGTTTGGTAGTATTTGTCTCAAAATTGTTTGAGCCTAATGCTCTTTTTGTGGAAAGTTTTTTTCTTTTCTAACTTCCAATTCAATTTATTTATTGTCTCTAGGTCTATTTAGGTTTTCTATTGCATTTCAGTCAGTCTTGATGAGTTATACATTTCTATAAAGTCATATATTTCATCTAAGTTTGAAAATGTATTGGCATAAAGCTGTCCAACATGCTTTCTTATAATTCCTTTAAATCACCACTGTGACTGTATTTTTTGTTCTTTCTCCTTTTATTATGTTTGGTTGATACTCTGTATTGTTTTTTGTAACTTTCTCCTATTTTTCATTACCTTTTCTCTACTTTCTTTGGCCTAACTCTGTTGGCTGTTTACATATTACCCAAGTTATATTTTGTGACAAGTGATACTGTGCTTGCCAGTATTTCCCGTTTCCTTCTCCTTCCAGAAGAGGATCATACCTCCTGTCCTGTTGAAGTTAGGCAAGGCCAACTGACTAGCTCTAGCCAATGATATATGTCACCTTTGATGGAAACATTTAAAGACCTATGGATGGGGAAAGGATGGTCTTTTCAATAGACAGTCCTGAGTCAAGTAGATATTCATATGGAAAAAACATACTGTGACCCTAGTCACAAAAATCAATTCCAGATACATAACAGATATAAATTTGCAAGATCTTGAAGAGACAAGATTTCTTAAACAGGGCACAAAAAGCACTAAAGAGGAAAATGAAAAATCAAAACATATTAAGATTAAAACTTTTGTTATTTATTTATTTTATTATTTTTGAGTTGGAGTCTCACTCAGTAGCCCAGGCTGGACTGCAGTGGCACGCTCACGTCGACCTGCTGGCCTCTGGAGATCCTTCTGCCTCAGCCTTCCAAGTAGCCGAAACTACCGCAGCATGGCTAATTTTTTTGATTTATTGTAGAGATGAGGTCTCACCAGGTTGCCCAGGCTGTTCTTGGACCCGTGGGCTCAGAGATCCCCTCACCTCGGCCTCCCAAAGTGCTGGGATTACAGGCTTGAGCCATCATACCTGGCCAAACTTTTGTTCTTTAAAAGGCACCATAAAGATATATCTCTAGCTCTATCTCTATCTCTCTCTATATATCTATATATCTAGATATAGATATATATGAAAAAACACGAGTATCTGGCATGTATAAAGGATTCCATCAAATCAACATGAAAAAGAATGCCCTAAAGGAAAATAGAGAGAAGACCTGGACGGTACACAAAAGCAGATATCCCAGTGGCCAAAAATCACATGAAAGCATTCGCAGATCATTAGACACTGGCAAGGTGCTAGTAAAAACCGCCATGCGATACCATTACAGAGCCACCAAAACGCCAAGACGCACAGGACCAGACTGAACAGGGGGGTGGCGAGAACGAAGACGGGCTATCGCGAGACTGGGGCGGGTGTGATGAGACTGAAGAGTGGGCGGTTCCAACGGTCAGTTTGCCAGAGCGCCACCTTCTGCGAGGAAAGCGGACGACGCTGGCCTGGCTGCTGCCCACATGAGCGCCCTGAAAGAGGTCAGGGGGACCGGTCTCCCCCAAGCCCACAGCCTCACGACTCCCGACCGTGCCGCGGAAGGCCCGCGCCCACACCAGTACCAGAGGCCACGGGAGAAGAGCAAGGCCTCACAGGTGATGGGGAAGACGCGCGAGGGCAGCTCGGGGGCCGCGATCAGGCCGCCCGTGCTTCCGGAGGCGAGGGCCATCCCCGGGGGGGCCGTGGGCTGCGGCTGCTCTCTCCAGAGCCTTGTCCTTGGGGGTCGCGGTCCTGTGGCCACCAGAGTGGGGCAAGACGTGGCTCCACGACCCGCGGCGGGCCTGGAAGCCGCCTCTGTCTCCGAGCCGGCTCAGGTGGGCCTCAAAGACGGCGTCCAGGGCGGAGAGAAGGTTCTAGAGACCGGTGGCGCCGGGAGATCGGCCCCCGAGGCGAGGGCCGAGGGCGGGAAGACCGAGGAGGGCACCTCGCGGCCGGTAGCCGTGGTCGAGAAGCCAGTAGGTGATGGCATGGAAGTGGAGGGAGACGAAGCCAGAGGCGAGGCGAGGCGGGAGCCGGGGCCATCTCCCCTGGACATCTCTCGCTGCCTGAAGCCCCTGCAGGCCATCAAGCAGGCGCTGGACCACCTGAACGCCCAGGCCGACAGGGTCCTCCTGCAGCTGGACCGCCATTTCGGGCGGATGCGTCAGCACTACCTGCGGCGGCGGAACTACGTGATCCGGAGCATCCCGGGCTTCTGGGTCTCCGTCTTCCGCAACCACCCGCAGCTGTCAGCCGTGGTGAGAGGCCGGGACGCCAGGATGCTGAGATACGTGACCCACTTGGAGGTGAAGGAGTGCACACACCCGCGGATAAGTTGCAAGTTCAAGTTCTTCTTTCGAAGGAACCCCTACTTCACAAACAGGCTGATCGTCAAGAAGTATGAGGTCAGAGCACCCGGCCAAGTGGTGTCCCTTTCCACACCTATCGCGTGGCGCCCAGGCCACGAGCCCCAGTCCTTCATTGGTAGGGACCGAGAGGTCATGTGTGGCTTCTTCGCCTGGTTCTCCGACCACAGCCTTCCAGAGTGTGACAGGATCGCCGAGATTATCCGAGAGGACCTCTGGCCAAATCCACTGCTGTACTACCAGGCGCGGGAAGAGGCCGGCAGAGTTAGACATCGCCAGATGAGGGAGGCGGTGGAGATCCCCAGGCCCTTCGGGTTCCACTCTGGTTAACCTCTTTTTGCCCTTGGGATTACTCCCGCGCAAGGTCTGCTGGACCTGTGCTTGGGCAACAGCGTTGGGTGTTTGTTTTACCATTTTTGTGTTGACCTTTCTGTACGCTCCTTTAAATACTTTCTGTTCTGTCAGTCTCAAAATTGAGACCTTCGTGGCCCTGCTGCTCCACTTTCACGTGGTCTTGATGCTATTCTGCATTAACAGCACGTGCTGCCTGGCCATAACTCACACCCTTCAAAGCCAAGCAAAGGATGCATAGATTGCACTGTATTTATGTGCGTTATTTGGACCCTATTTGTTCCCAGGTCCACTTGTCTGGCTCCTGCTGCCGGGATTTCTAGCTGGGTCTTGGAGCCTATTCTACACATCCTGCTCTGTATCAGGAAGTTCAGGCACATGGCCTGTGGACAAATGCTGGGCATTAATAAAGTCAGGTGGCAGGGGCCACTTGACCTGTGATTGATGTGACTCTTGCTTTTCCTGATGCTCTGGTCACCTATTGCTGCCTCCTCCTGGCTATGCTCACCCCCTTAGGCAGCCACCTGCTGGATGAACATATTCCAGACCCTTGCCAGCTTCACTTTTTGGTTTCTGGTAATCAAGGATCTCCAGAAATGGTGGAGCCAGGTCTCCTGCCAGCACAAAGAAGACTGCTCAATTCACCACCACCACCCTCATCACCCAGAAACCCTATTGGCTGTCAGACAAGAGGTTGAGGGGATGAGTTAGACCCTATCCTCATGGCAGAAGTAAGGGTGTTCCTGCCAAGTACCAGGCTTTGTCACTCACAACCAGGTACATAATCTAAGTACCGTTATTTGCCTCCCTTCCTCATCCTGAATGTGATGAAGTGCCAGTGGGTGTACACTTTCTCTTTTCTGTCATCTTTCATGTCTCTGCTGTCTCTTAAAAAGAAAAAGTGGCAGCTCAGAAACATCTGCAAAAGTAGTGTTTTCAGTTTTACTTTGCTCTATCATTTCCAGAGGCAGGGAGGTTGTCCTGTAAGAGAGACTGCTGGAGCTGTTATTGCTCACTCTGCTTTTTTCCCAGCCTTTCACCTTTCTTAGCAATTCCTAGAGGGTTAAAGGAATACAGATGGAATGAAAGGCGATTTCTAGTTTAGAATGAATGTTAGAAGTAAAGAGATTGTGTTGGGTGCCCTAAGCAGGGAAGATTGAACAGAAGGCCAGAGATGAGGCAGAAATGAGCTAGGGGAAAATTGGGCCTAGAATTAAGACTAGGTTGGCTGAGAGCCTATGAAGAAGGGGTACTTACTCTGTTAGTGGTGATAGGAGAAGTACTTTACCTCGGATTGGGATAGAAGAATAGAAGGTAGTTGGAGTGTTAAATAGGTTGTCTAGAGAAGGGATCTTTGAAGAAACACAATGCAACTTTGAATGTTTTCTTTCTTGCCTTCATGTGACCCTATTTCTGAGGTAGATTAATACCGTGCCCTTGAAGTCCTATTACTTTCTCTGTTTCTGCTTACTAGGAAGATGGAGCTATACAGGTTTTCTTTTACTTTCAAGTAGGACCATTTGGAAGAATGTTTTTTCTATACGTTATAGAGACTTATGTGAATATTTATAACAGTTTTCAGTCTGTTGTTTCTGTTAAAACTGTATCCTTAAAATTTTAATTTGAATAACTTAGTCTTGTCTGACTCTGAAGACTTTGGAAATTGTTGTGTTCATGAATAAAAAATCTACAGAAAACTTATGGATCTGATTGTCTCACTTGATAATTTGCCCTGGTAACCTTAGTAGTTAGTGTATCTCTTTTTCCTAAACAGCAGAAGTACTTGTGTGATTGTTCTGTAAAACTAGAATGATACCGTTGACATATTTGCCTTTCCTTATGAGGGTAAAATTAAAGCATGTCACTCTGAAACAAGACAAAATATAAGATGGAAAATAACAAGGGTTGAAAAGTACACAGAAAAACCAGAAGGTCCCATACATTGCTGGTGGGAGAGTAGCCTGGTACAAATACTTGAGAAAATTGTTTGGCAGTGTCTATGCATACCCTCTGACCCAGCTCTGGGAATATACTCAAATGTACACATAAATTAACCCAAAGACATGCATGAAAGTATTTATAATAGCACAATTTTAATAGCCAACAGTAGAAACTGCCCCAGTGTCCATCAGTAGTAGAAAAAAAGTGTTCACAAAATGGAATACTATGAGAAAAAAAGAACTATGACTACATACAGTAATATAAATGAGTATATTACAAATATGCTGGAGGTAAGAATCTAGACATAGAAGTTTACACAGTTCTATCATTGATTTATGTATTAAGTGTAAGAGCAGGTAAAACTAACCTATGGTGGTAGAAATCAAAATATTGGTTACTACCAAGAAAAGTGAAGGGTCTGAGATTTACCTTCCTTGCAAGCTAACAAATTAGCCTTCCTAGTTGATCGATGCTAGGTCAGAGACAAAGGACCTTACAACTCAATAGCTAAAGTGTCAGTATTTGTGCCAGTTCCCTGAGCTCTACTTCCCACGAGGCAGCATAAGGCCAGTGATACCTGTATATACACAGTGGATTATATTACAGCAGAAGAACTCTGAGTTTAGGGAATCTGAATCTTTCATAATGGAAGTAACCAGGCCTGTCCCCTCTGCTTTGAAGGGAGACATTATCTAGATTATACTGAGTAGTAAGTAAACCTGTCCTTTGCTCCATCAGAGACAGAATCTCTTTTTTTCAAGGCTGTAAGCAAACCTGTGCTCTGCTCTGGAGAGACACTATTCACTACCCAATATCCTTGAAAATATATTCTGAACACTGGCAGTCAATGCCTTTGGCTCACAAGATGTACAAAAACAAAGAGACACATGGAGAATTGTCTCCCAATACTTAATTTGGGATGGTTGCTACCTGTTGACCGGAAGGGATTATCAGGGTGGTAGATTTTAAAGAGCTGCTGGTGGTTTGTGTCTTGATCTGGGTGCTGCATAAGATGGTGTATTCAATTTGTAAAGCTTTATTGAGTTGTACCACTTAAGACAACACAATTTTCTGTATGTATAATATACTTTAATAAAATATTCTTGCTTAAGGGAAAAAAAATGAAATCCAAAGTAAGCAAACAAAATAAAACCAAAAAGAAAGCAAAACAAAACCAAAAATACCCCATTATTTTTCTGGAACCGCTATGCTAGACCTGGCTAATTTGAAAGTATGCTTCAGATCTTTTGCATAGGCTGTGAATCTATATGAGAATTCTTATAGGGTCATTTACTATGCCACATTCAAATGACTAAAATCTGTTTTCTAAGAATAGAAATGTTCACTTATCTAGGCATAGGCCATCAACTTTTAGTATTTACAGTGCTCTGCTCATTTTATAAACTGACCTTTACCAGAATTTTTTGGTTATAAACAGTTCATTAATAATGACTTGTGATGGTTCATTTTCTTTTTTTTTGAGTTGGAGTCTCACTCTGTTGCCCAGGCCTGAGTGCAGTGGCACACTCACAGCCCCCCAGCATTGACCTGCTGGGCTCCAGTGATCCTTCTGCCTCAGCCTTCTAAGTAGCCAGAACTACAGGTGCGTGCTACTACGCTGGGCTAATTGTTTACTTATTGTAGAGATGAGGTCTCACCAAGTTGCCCAGGCTGGTCTTGAACCTGCAGGCTCAGGCAATCCACTCACCTCAGCCTCCCAAAGTGCTGGAATTACAGGCTGAGCCACCAAGCCTGGCCTGATGGTTCATTTTCAAAGCTTAGTTTTTCCAGCCAAATAAGTCATACAATCCATATATTATTTAGTTGCTCAAATTGGATGATGCTGTTCTCAAGATTGGCCCCATCATACATTCGCTTTTTAAGATGTTCCATATTTCAAAGTTCACTTCTTTTCAGGCCTACCTCTTTGAGGTATAAATATTTCACTTGATAATTAAGAGAGAACAGAATTTCACACCTTTGGCACATGACATAGAAGACCACAGTATTAATAAGAAAAAAAGTTTTATAAAACTCTAATGAAATCATTTGGTTCAGCTTATTTATGCAAAATATTTTCATTTCTGCATACAGCAAGGTATTTGGGGATAATTAAGTATAATTCAGTGTTGAAAATGAGGTAGTTTTGTTTTTTACATAAAGGATAGGAAGACATTTAGTAATATAAAAGGGAGGACCCATAAAATAAAATTATTTTTTGGAGGTCAGATCCCTTGTAATGCAGGCTTCCCCCTGCTAGACAAATGTTCTAGCAACCCATTGGCATAGTGTACCAACTAGCATTGTGAGAGGTTGTGTTCGGCTTCAGTGAATTTTTTTTGGAGATTCTTTAAATGTGTTTGCCCATTTCATGATGGAATTTACACAAATTATCTGCTGACACTGCATTGTGTTCAGCAGTTTTTGTCCAAAAATGGCGTGACCCTTCTGCCCTACCCTCCCTTTTCACCCAATCTCACCCTGAGTGACTTTTTGTTTCCCCAGATGAAAAGTCCTCAAAGGGAAACATTTTGCCAAGTGGAAGGGGTGAAACAAAAAATGGTAGAAGCACTAAAAATCATCAAAATTGAAGAGTTCAAAAACTTTTGAGCAGTGGAAAAAGCATCTCAATAGGCGTATTGCATCAAACAGCGAGTATGCTGAAGGTGACTGAAGTTTAAATATTTAAGAATAAATCACAATTTTTTATAAATAAATTCCAAGTTTTTTTGGGGTCCCCCCATATAAGATTAACTCATTGCATTTGAAACATGAAGTAGATTTAATTATCTAGGCTTTTTGCAACTACTATCAATTCATATCACACAATATAATTGTATTATTATTATTGTTATTATTTTGAGTCAGAGTCTCACTCTGTCGCTCAAGCTCGAGTATGGTGGCATGATCAAAGCATATCATACCCTTGACCTTCTGGGCTCATGCAATCCTCTTGCATCAGCCTCTCAAGTAGCTGGGACTACAGGCACATGCCACCATGCCTGGCTAAGTTCTTGATTTTTTGTAGGGATGAAGTCTCACCAGGCTGGTCTTGAATTCCTGGGCTCAAGTAATCCACCTGCTTTGGCCTCCCAAAGTGCTGGGATTACTTACAGGCATGAGCCACCATATGCAACCACACAATATAGTTGGAAATGGCATCCATATAGATGGCTTGCCCTGTATTTTCCAATGGCAAAATTTTATCTTTGCTATTGTTAGTTACAAGCATACAAGATAGAGCCTTCTTTGATTTATGTAACAGGGGCTCAGAATTCAAATTTAGTCTGTTTTACCAAGATCAATGAGGATGAGAAAGGTGGTAGATGAGATTCTCACATTTAGCACTAGACTAAAACCTAGAGCATAAAATAATAGAAAGTACATTGAACTACAAGTCAGGCATATGGATTCTGCCATAAACTAGACATTAACTTGAGTAATCCATTTAATCTCATAGACATCCTTTGCCTCATCTTTTTTTTTTAAAACATAATTCTCACTGTTGCCCAGGTTGGAGTGCAGTGGTATGATCATAGCTCACTGCAGCCTCGGACTCCTGGGCTTAAGTGATCCTCCTGCCTCAGCTTCTTGTTTAGCTGGGACTACAGGTGAATGCCACTATACTTCACTAATTTAAAACAACAAAAATATTTTTTTTGTAGAGATGGGATCTTGTTATGTTGCCCAGGGTTGTCTTGAACTGACCTCAAGGAATTCTTCTGCCTCAGCCTCCCAGTGTTGGGGTTACAGGCATGAACCACCACACCCCAAACCTCAACTTTTTTTTTTTTTGAGTCTCACTCTATCGCCCAGGCTGGAGTGCAGTGGCATGCTCACAGCCACCCCAACACTGACCCGCTGGGCTCAGGCGATCCTTCTGCTTCAGCCTTCCAAGTAGCTGGAACTATAGGTGCGCACTACCACGCTCGGCTAATTTTTTGATTTATTATAAAGATGAGGTCTCACCAAGTCGTCCAGGCTGGTCTCGAACCTATGGTCTCAGGCAATCCTCTCACCTCGGCCTCCCAAATTGCTGGGATTACAGCTTGAGCCACTGTGCCCAGCCCAAACCTCAACATTTTAGGAACAGGTTTGAATCATGATTTTGTCTAAACCTGAAGATTTTCCTACCCCTTAAATACAAGCTTTCCACATGGCCTCCCTCTGGCTGGCTTTCTCTGTACACTTCCTGAATGGCCTCACTCATTGCCAGATTGGGGTCTGACATGCCCATTAGCAAAATGTTTCCAGAATTGCTCCCTTTCTTTCCATATCTATTTTCAATTTTGTTGTCTACATTATTGGAAATATCCAGACTGCCCTTTCTGAACCTTATCTCTCTTCTTCCATCATTCACACTATTGGCAATGTGATCAAGTCCCTTTTTCTCAAATATCCTTGTTAATGCATCCCTGCTTTGCAGAAGAAAATCCAAACACACTAATAGCACATTGAGGGTCAGCTACAACCAAGCCTCTACCTAATGTTCTTGCCAGAGTCTGCTCACATGGAATTCCTTACTAATCCTCAAGCAGCCCATGTACTATCCTGTCTTTGTGCCTTCTCTCATGATGTTCCCTTACTTTGGATTCTCTTGCCTACCTCCTGACTTATGGAAATCCTACCATTTCTTCTAAATTCAATTCAATTGCCATCTCTAAATCACCTTCTCCAGAATCTCCTATCTCTTATAGCATACACTCTATAATATTTATTTCATATAAATTTATACTGAAGATAGTTCTTTACACATATTGATCGTTTCTATCTTTGTCATTTGTCTAAGTTCTTTAAGGGCCAAGATGTTTTAATTATTTTTTTCTGTGATGAGCGAACACACAGTCCCTGTCCTTAAGCAGCCCACAGTCTAGCATAGACAATGTACAGTGTGAAAAATGCTAAAATATGTGCAATCATAGGGGGCCATGGGACCAAAATAAGAGGAACATTTCTCCACCTGAGGGTTAGGGTTATCGGGGAGGCTTCCTACCTATAAAAAGTGGCTTCTAAGTTCCATTCTAGACCCCATACTAGACTGTAAGTTTGATACTAAACTGTAAATTTCAGGGCATGTATTCCTAGGGCATGGTATTAGTACAAAATAGTACTCCCAAGTTAGTTAATAAGTGTGTAAATAAAAGATTCACAGGATTTTTAGCTCTAAATGTAGATAGTAGGAATCATATTAGTGTTTTGTGATACTTTCCAATTTCATATATCATATGGGTCAATCAATAATAATTGGCTAATGAAAATCTAATCAGAAAATTAATAATACACTTTTAGACTTTAGGTTTTAAAAAAGTGTTAATTGACATGGCTGCCCAAAGAATTCCTAAGAAAGAAGAGCCAGGGCAGAGACTTCAGTCATATCTTTGTAAGTATGTTAGTTCTAACTCTCAGAAAGGAAGTTGTGGACAGGATTGGTAGTAGTGAGAAACTGTCGGGGGGGGGGCACACCTCATCAACAAGGTACCTGCATAATAAACATTTGGGTACCTAACCCTGAATTGTACTCCCCATCTTTAAAATAAAAAATTTTAAAAAAGAAAGAAAGGAGGTTGTGTGAATAAATGAGCTGGTTTGCAATTATAGACCCAAATTAAGTCAAACTGTGACATTTACTCTTTACTCTCTAAATTAATATAATAATAATAAAGACAAACAACAGGTTTTATCACAGCCTTCAACAATAGGCTGCTATAACAATACAACTATTTATTGAGGACTTAGGTCATGGAAGCCACTGTGCTAGGTACTTTATGAGCAATAAATTATTCTCTTAGTTCTCAGACAATTCTACAAGGTATTCCAGTCTCCATTTTGCAAATAAGTAAGACTCAGTTGAGAGTATGTTACCTGTGTCCAGTTGCCCAGAGAGACAGTGGGAAAGCCAGAATTCAAACCCAAGTGTATCTGATTTTAGAGTCTGCTAGTTATATATGGACAGAAACACCATTTTCTGTTTTGCAGTAGAACATTATTAATTAAAATAATAATTGGTCTCTTTTTTCCATTTGTGTACAATTTTTTCACATATAAAACATTAATTTTGATATTTATTAATTAATGTGACACAAGGATAAATGAAAAATCAGAAGTACAGTACTCTTAATATGTAATTGTTTTTTCATTTAAATACTGTAAATATAATGACTTAATATCTCTTGAGATCTGAATATGACCCACAAATAAATATAAGATACAATTGTACTTATGACACAACCACTGCTGGCTAAAATCACCTTGCTAAAAGGTACTGTTAAAGCTAAGCATATTTTGAGGTGTTCAGTGGCTCCAGTGTCTTTCTGCTTTAATTCCAGATGTAACCAACAGTATCTGGAATACAATGTACTTTGTCCAGGAAGAACAAATAGCAAAGAAGTTTCTGGGTGGGGAAGGGATTATGTCACTGTCTAGAAATCTCCTTTGGTAAACTTGGCTCTTCAGCAATGGCAGGCTGGAGGAAGAATGCACAGCCAAGCAACACATGTGAGGTCCCAGAAATGTGATGGAAAGAGAAGGATAAAATGGGAAAGATCTCAAGGAGTGAGCACAATGGAAGAGAAAAATAGTTATCAAGAAATTTTCAGTATTAGCCTTGAAATCCTCCCAAAATTGGAGTAAGATATAAGAGATAGGGTTCCAATGTGTCTTCTAATTGTGGGGATTTCCAGGGGTGGGGGTGGGGATTGCAACCTTCCTGTGCTTGGAATTTCTTATTCACGATAGGAGGGAGGTGGACTATAGGGCTCTAAGGTTTTTTTCTTTTAGAACTTTGATCCTATCATGGTAAGGAGGCTGCAGGTACACTGTTCTGGGGCTTCACTATGATTTAGAAATATGGTTAAGTTCAATAAAGTAGCAATAAATGGACACCCTCTTAACTTGGTAAAATATACCTTTATCCCAAAGTGACCATCATGCTTACTGAGACAACATTAGAAGTACTCCCACTCAAATCAAATAATAGTCACTTACTATTACTTGACATAATAGATAAGATAATTATTAAGAGAAAAAAACTGAAGACATAAAAATTTAGAAAAGGCAATAAAACTATTAAGATTTGTGATCAATATGGAAAAATTATGATAGTCAATGAAAAAGTAGTATTAAAAACCAGGAGAAATATAGTAAAAGAGCAGATACCAAATTACTAGATATCAATAGATCTTTAGATGTAACAAATAGCGAGTTGGATGAAATGGGGGGGAGACTCCATTTACAATAGCACCAGTAAACGATGAAATCTTTAAGAAAAAATTTTAGAAATGTGCCAGGTTTATGAATAAAATTTTAAAGCAGTCCTGAAAAACATAAAGACTTGTACAAAGGGAAAGGCATACCAAGTTAGGAAGTTTCAATTTCATAAAGCTGTCAATTCTTCCTAAGCTAATTCAGAAATTAATTATAATTACAATAACAAGGCCAAAAATTGAGGAAGCATAAAGGTGGGTGCAGGAGAACTAGACAAGCAAATTTAAAGTATATATTAAAAAATAAATAACACATAGATGAACGAACAGAATAGAGAACCCAGATATTAATTCACATATCTACAGCCAACTGATTTTTTACAAAAGTGCCAAGAACATTTATTGGGGGAAGGACAGTCACTTCAATAAATGGTGCTGGGAAAGCCAGGCATGGTAGTTCACACCTATAATCCCAGCACTTTGGGAGGCCAAGGCAGAAGGACTGCTTAAGCCTAAGAATTTGAGACCAGTCTGGGCAAGATAGTGAGACTTTGTCTCTACAAAAACAAACAAACAAAAAACTACACACAAAAGAAAGAAAGAAAGACAAAAGAAATAGCTGGGCATGGTGGTGGGTGTCTGTAGTCCCAGCTACTTGAGAGGCAAGGCAGAAGGATTGCCTGAGCCCAGGAGATCGAGACTGTGGTGAGCCATGATTGTGCCACTGCGCTCCAGCCTAGGCAACAGGATGAGACCACAACTCAAAACAAACAAACAAAAAAGTGGTCTTGTGAGACCTGGGAAAACTAGATATCAATATGCATAAGAATAAAATTAGGCCCCTACCTCTTACCCTATAAAAAAAATCTATTCCAAATGGATTATAACCCTTAAAGTAAGCCCTGAAACTATAAAACTACTGGAAGAAAACATAGGGGAAATGCTACAGGATATTGGTTTGGGAAAAGATTTTATGAATAAGACTTCAAAATCACAGGCAAAACAAACATCATATGGGGACACATTTTGAAAAATGTGTTATTAGGTTATTTCTTCATCATGCAATTATCATAGTATGCAAACCTAGGTGGTATAGCTTACTACATACCTAGGCTATATGGTACAGCCTATTGCTCCTAGACTACAAAACTGTATGGCATGTTACTGTACTGAATACTGTAGGCAATGGTATTTGTATACCTAAACATAGGAAATGTATACTAAAAATAGCATTATAATAGTATAGGACCACTGTCATAGATGCAGTCCATCATTGACCAAAATGTCATTATGTGGCACATGACTATATGTTTTTTACTAAAACACCAGGTAAATGTTCATTCTGTCAAATCCCATTTTCCATTTTAATGGAGAAAACCAGTAGTCATAATGACAAGGCAAAATTAGTAAGACACACCTTCAGTGTCCCACAGGACATCAATGATACGCAAGGTCATTTCAGGATTACTAAATGCTGGAAGAATATTATATACCAAGCTGGTTGTTTCCATCTTGTTTGATGTTGTGTAGATAACAAAACTGTAAATGTTGCAGACTAGTTATTGTGTAGGGAAAGTCATTTCTATAATGCTGTGCATGGGTTTGAATGGATTAACTCAAATGTTGTGGATATAGCAAACCTGCCATTACTTTCACCAACCATGCAATATAGTCATGGTGTCTGTACTTTTATTAGGTATATTATACATACACGGCTAATTTCTACCATATGCTATTATATCATCTGAAATGTTTTCATAATCTTATCAGCGACACACTTGACGAATACATCTGGTACTGTTGAAACATGTTTTATCCCTTGCAGAACTTTATTTGATCATTCAAGAGAAGGATATGAAGACCTTCACTTCTTCTGACATAAATCTCTACCTCATAGAGAAAAACAAAATAAAACTGCAAAATTTTCTTGCAATCCCTTCCCATTTAACTTCAGATACAAACAACAACAATATCAGTAGTGTCTATTAAAGAGGTTTAAGGACAAGCCCATGGCATTGTGCCTTGAATCGTTTCAGTAAACTGTAAAAGTTAAGCCTACTTCCTGAACACCTGAGTACATACTTCAGTACATTTTGTTAGTAGAAGGTTTCCTTTTTAGGTTCAATGTCACACTTAAACCAGCTGGAAATTTTAGAACAGTCCAAGAACATACTGTGTTATAAGATTACTATTTCCATGGAAATTTGGATAAGGGTCAGCTGGCATATATTATAACTAGTTTCCCATAATATGCCTAAATTAGAGATTAATTCAACTTATAATAGTTGAATTGACTTAATTAAAAAATACTTTTCATGACTTGTCATTCACAGGCATTTAGGGAGGGGCGGGGTGCTTCACTCTGGTACTTTGGACCATGTCAAGGGCTTTAACTTGCTCTCCAACTAGCCAAAGGAAGATAAAAGAATACAAATAAAGATTGCCAAATTGCAAGCGAAGAATTTACCAAGAAAAATAAAATAGTACAAAATATCTTGCCTTCAATAAGAACAGAGATTCATCCCCTTGGCCTAAACATCTTTCTAAAATTACTAAAGTAAAATAAAGGAACTAGGTCTGGATCCCATGTCAAAGATGAAGGGGACCTTATTTTGCTGCTTAAGCCACTTAAGCAAGAAAAACATCGTCAAGGTTAGACTGTTAGGTAATACAAGCCCTTGGCCCAGGATTCCTGACTCCTATGTTGCTATGTTCCTCACCCCCATCTGCTGGAGAGATCAGCTCACCAGGGAGTTGCCCATCTAAATTGCACCCTTTGTAATATAAGCCTCAGTCTTGGAAATTTTAATTTGTTACAGGTATCATGAAATATGGGATGCTGCAATGACAAAGTTCTGAGGACCAATAAAAATGGAAACACTCAAAATTGAAGAATGAGAAAGTATTAATGTCTTTAGGTGTGGTATAGGAGCTCCGATTAGAAAAATAAATATCTCTAAAGTAGAGAAGAGTGAGTTATCCCAACTTCAGATAAAAAAGTCTGATGTGCTTCATTTCAGGCTAATTTTCTTTTTTGATTCTCTGCTTACCAAGAAGACTTTACCACATATGTAAACTACTGCATGAGGTCTGTTTTCTACTCTAAATTAATAAACTGATATCTAGTGTATACCTCTAATGACAGAACTCTAAGCTGCTGGACCACTGGAGTCACAATTCCTTCTAGGGAACATTTTAATTTTTAATATGTACAATTTTTATTATAAATACTTTAAATTTAGGGATCATTTATTTTTAAAGTACTACTCAGAAGAAAATAATTCTAAAAATAAAGGAATGAATAAATTTAGTTGGGCATGGTGGCTCATGCCTATAATCCCAGCACTTTGGGAGGTGGAGGTGAGAGGATTGCCTGAGCCCAGGGGTTCAAGACCACCCTCGGCAAGTTGGCCAGACCTTGTTTCTACAATAAATCAAAAACTTATCCAGGCATGGTGGCATATGCCTGTAGTTCCAGCTACTTGGAATGCTGAGGTGGAAGGATCACCTGAGCCCAGCACATGGAGGCTGAAGTAGCCATGAGTGTGCCACTGTACTCCTGCCTGGGCAACAGAGTGAGACTCCAGTTAAAAGGAAGGAAGGAAGGAAGGAAGGGAGGGAGGGAGGGAGGGAGGAAGGGAAAAAATTCATATGTAAACACATGACATTTAGAAATATTTATGAGTTTCTTCTTCCCCATTGTACCATGAAAACAGTATGTTTAGCTTTATGACGAGTCATATTTACTTTGTCTGCCATACCTCTTGCTTAGGTCTCCATGGGTGGTAAAGTAAGAATCATATTAACTTTTAGTTCAGCTGTGATAATGCTGTGCCCTTTATAACCTTGGTGGTTTAGACAACCCCCTGGAGTTTCTTAGTCATTATGAACTCAGTGTTTCTAACAGGGACATGTGGCACAGCCTCAAATACTCCTCTAGCTCACATTAGATGCTAACAATGCTATTTCAGGTGTGGGAAATGGGAGGAGCAGTGGGGTGGGAGATGCTCTTCTCCTTAACTTTTCTAGAAAGTATTTCTTCACATTATTAGCATCATTCTAGACTAGAAAATACATGTACCAATGGTTGGGGGAGGCTCTGGACTGATGACTTCCTTAGTTCCATTTATGTTTTTAGGCTGGCTAAGTTTGTTTGAAGCTGGCTAAAAGAACAAGGCAGAGGCCATTCTTGTTCCCTTTATAGGCAGTGAAATGTCACAGTATGGCCTCTTTTCCTTTGGGCAGGATCCCTTTGAGACATTCCTGGAAAAGCAACACAGTCCATGAACATCAGGAAGGCATGCTGACTTCAGGCAATCTGGCAAAATACTGCAGATGCCAGTGACATAAGAACCTTTTTATTAGCAAAGTCAATACTTTCTCTAGTTAAGTAGCTTTGACCTACACTATAGAGTCCTGAGTAGCTATGATGATGGCAAATTGTATGTAGGTCTAGGCATTATAAGTGGACTTATTATTTATTTATGGAAAGAAATTCACAAAAGACATTTAGAAGATCAGAGTTAGAGTTTTTTGCCCACAAAGAAATGATACATCCACATGAGTCCCTAAATATCTACACAATAAATAAATATTCCTATCAACCACAAAAGAAATAGGCCAAGTAGTACCCAGGTGCTAGGCAGTTTTTTCCTTTTACTTACAAGTACTCATACTATTTTGCTAAAATAATAAATTTTTATATACAATCACAATAATTGTACACTATGAAAAACACAGAAAAAGTCTTGAGTCTACTTATTTATTAATTCACTGGAAAATAATGCATCACATTTGGTAGGTTTAATTTTTTTCATAAAAATTAAGCATTCTTAAAAATTTGTGGAGCACAAGTCTAAACTAAAAGATGAGATGTCAGTTAACTTAAATTGATGAAAGCAATATTTTCAAACATTAATATTTCATTTTGCTATTTTAGGTAAAATTGATGGATAAAATATGATCAATGATACTATTTTTATACTCAAAAGAATGAAATATAGATAATAAAATTAAAAGGTTGGCTTAGTTTATTTCTCCTTGTCCACTTTCTTCACTTTCTATAGAGAGCTCTATCTTTCTTTTTTTTAATTAATTAATTTATTTATTATAAAGATGTGGGGTACAATTCAGGGCTAGGTATACAAACATTGATCGTATAGGTACCCTTGTTGATGAGGCATGCCCCTCCCTCCCCTAGCAGCTTCTCCCAACTGCCAGGCCCACCCCCCCTTCCCCTGACAGTTTTCTGCTATTGCCAATCACCTTCCCACAGCATTATAATTGTTCAAGGTCACCTTATGAATGAGAACATTTGGAACTCAGTTCTTTGTTTCTGTGATAAATCACTGAGTATGACTGACTCCAAATCCATCCAATTTGCTGCAAAGTCCATATATTTGTCCTTCTTTATGGCTGTATAATATTCCATTGTGTATATGTACCACTTTTTTTTAATCCAGTCCAGCTTCAGTGGGCAACATGGTTGGTTCCATGTTTTTGCTATTGTGAATAGAGCTGCAACAAACATACGTGTGCAGGTATCTTTTTTGTAGAATGATTTGAAGAACTTTATTTTTCTATATCATGATCTATTAATCATTCATTTATTCATTCTCCCACAAATACTTGTTGAGCACCTACTCTGTTCCAGGAATGATTTCAGGGGTTGAGATATAGCTGAGAGTAAAAAACTGTCTCCTCTCTCATGGAACTTATATTCTAATGGAGAGAGACAGAGAATAAGCACATAATTATTAAATATATAATGTGTAATACTGTAATAAGTGCTATGAATAAGCATAAAACCAGGTAAAGAGTTAGAGAAAAATGTGGAGAGGGAGGGGTCTGGGTGAAAATTTTGAAAAGGTGATCAGGGAAAGCCTATCTGATAAGGTCACATTTAATCAGAGACCTGAATCATGTAAGGGAATAAATCTTGGACATATCCTGAAAACAGAGTTCCATGCTAAGAAAACAATATTTTTTAAAACCTGAGGGGAAGAAGAATGCTTGGTTTGTTAGAAAAACAGCAAGATAGTTAGAGACAAGTGAGTAACAAGACAGAGTGTGGCAGGGGATAGGGTCAAATAGGTCGCCAGGGGTTCATTCATGAATGTCCTAAAAGTTAGATAGATAGAAGCTCTCCAGAAGAGTGAGAAGGGAGAGTGGGAAAGAGACTATTTGAGACGATAACTGAGGCTTTCCAAAAATTGGCAGAAAGCACAGACTCAAATAGAACTCTGAACTTAAAGCAAGATAAGATAAATAAAAGCACAGTATAGGAAAAATTGTATAGGAGAAAACCAAAATGAAAGAGAAATTACTAAAAGAAAGCTGAAAGGACAGAATAACTTCAAAGTAGCAAATAATAGACTGACAGCTGACTTCTCAAAGGAATCAAGAGAAGTCAGAAGAAAATGGAATGGTATCTTCAGAGTGCTGAAAGAATATAGCTATGATCCTAAGATTTCCTATCAGTGAAATTACTCCACTATAATTAAGTTAAAAAAATTTGATTTTTACTTCATGTAGAGAATTTTTCATCAACAGTCTAACCTAAAGAGAATAATAAAAGGTGTATTCAGCTCCCATATGGAGGCTCAAATATGCAGGAAGGAATAAAGAATAGTGAATGGACAAACATGTAGATAAATCTAAATGAATTTTAACTGACTATAGCAATAGTTATATATTAGATTTTAAGTATATATAAAGTGAAAATGTGTGACAGCATCATATACGATATATTTATGTCTGACAAGGAAGACTTTAAGACAAAAACCACTACTAGAAACAGGTGTATTGCTATCCCTCCTTATCCATGAAGGATTGGTTCTAGTGCTTCCCATGGATACCAAAATCCACAAATGCTCAAGATACTGATATAAAATAACATAGTATTTACATATAACCTATGCACACTCTCCTGTATATTTTAAATAATCTCTAGATTACTTAAAATACTTAATACAATGTAAATACTATGTAAATAGTTGTTATATTGTGTTGTTTAGGGAATAATGACAAAAAATGTCTGTGCATGTTCAGTTCAGATGCAATTTTTTTTTCAAATATTTTTGATGTGGATGTAGAACTCAGAGATATGGAGGGCCAACTGTACTTCACAATGATAAAAGTTTAAGTTCTCTAGTAAGAGATAATTCTATAGTTTAATGCACCTAATAGCATAACCCAAAATTATGTATTAAACAACAGTGACAAAACAAAGATATGCAAAAATCAATGAGAAATTTGAGCAAACTCTCTCAAGTATATCAAATAAAATAATTTTTTGTAATTTATAATGATATATAAGATCTGAATGACACAATTTACATATTTGACTTAATAGTCACATATACAATACTCTACCTTGAAACAACAGAATACACACGTTGCTTTCAAATATGCTTGGACCATTGTAAAAATCAACTATATGTGAAAGCAAATTGCCACTAATTCCAAAGAACTGATTCATACAAAATACTTTATTTGACCATAAAGGAATTAGACTACAAATCAATAATAAAAATATACCTAGAAAATCCATAATGCATGTAAATTAAGAAGTATATTTCCTGGATTTGGTGGCTCAGCCTGTAATCCCAGCACTTTGGGAGGCCGAGGTGAGTGGAGTGCCTGAGCCATGGCTTTGAGACCAGCTCAGGCAACTTGGCAAGACCTTATCTCTACAATAAATCAAAAATTAGCTGGGCATGGTAGTGAGCGCCTGTAGTTCTGGCTATTTGGAAGGCTGAAGCAGAAGGATTGCCAGTGCCTAGCAGGTCGAGTTGGGGTGGCCGTGTGTCACTGCACTCTAGCCTGGGTGACAGAGTGAGAGTTCAACAACAAACATATATATATATATATTATATATATATATATATATATATATATATATATATATAAGGGGAGATATATATATATATCTCCCCTAATAACCCATGGGTCAAAAAAAAAATCACTATGGAGATTAGAATATATTTTGAGGTAAATGTTCATGAAAATTTATGACATGCATTCTAAGAGAACAATTTATAATTCCCAAATTCGTATATTAGAAGAGAAGCTGAAAAGCAATGAGCTAGATATCCATAATAAAAAGTTATAAAGGGAACAACCTAAACCTAAAGAAAACAAAAGGAAATAAAAAGATAATAGCAACAAGTAAGGTAGAAAACAAATATACAAAAGAGAAAATCAATAAAGAGATAAAAGTTGGTTCTTTGAAATGACAAATTTATAAACCCCCATGGAAAATAATGAAGAGAGACAGAAAGTAAGCTTAAATCACCAATACCAGAAATAAAAGAGCTTATAGTATTAAAAAGATAACAAGAAAATATTATGAACAACTTTAAGTCAATTCATTGTGTATTTGTTAAAAAATAATTAAGCTGTATGCTTAGTATTATGCACTTATTCTGATAAACTTCAATTAAAAAGTCAAGAAAACATGCATCTTACAAACACTGAAAGCACAAAAAGAAACAAAACATCAAATGTGAACAGTCCCAAATTTATTCTAAAATTGAATCAATAATTTAAAACTTTCCTACAAATAAAACTCTTAGGTCCAGTTTGGTTGATTCAAACCAAAACTTAAGAAAAAAAATAATAACACTGTCTTATACAGATTCATTCAAAAAACAGAATAGAGGAAAACAGAAAACACCCCCTACCCACTAGCTCATTTTATAAAGCCAGCATAATCTAGATATCAAAGTACAACAAGGCTTTAGTAGAAAGAAAAATTACAGCCCAATCTCATTTATAAATGGAGAAGTAAAATGTTAGTTAAATAATACAGAAATATGTAAGAAAGAGAGTAAATACACAATAATTAAGTTGGGTTTATTTCAGAAATGGAAAGTTAAACATTCAAAACTTCAATTGGTAATGCAACTAATCTGCAGGGACAGAAAGCAGATCAGGTGTAGGGGTGTGTGGGACGTAAGGGGCTGGAGAGAGGGACTTCAGAAGGGCTGAGCAAACGTTTGGAGGGGAATGACAAATAGCTCATTATTTTGATTGTGGTGATGGCTTCACAGGTGTATATAGTATATACGTCAAAAGCCATCAAACTGTGTACTTCAAATATGTGCAGTTGATTGTATGCCACTGTGCCTAATTAAAGTTGACTTAAAAGTCAGAATAATTTATCACATTAAAAGAATAAAAAATCCACATGATCATCTCAATAGATTTAGAAAAAAATCTGGTAAGTCAATTTTCATTCATGATTTTAAAAAATTGTGAAGGCAACTTCATCAAACCGATAAAGAAATCTTTTAGAAGAAGCCCTCTTAGCAAGATATCATAATCAAAAGTGAAATGTTCTTACCAATCAGTACCCACTTCACCTTCTGCTCCATGATGCCCCCTCTGTAATCTGGGTGACATTAGTACAAATGAAAGCAAACCGAGTTTTTTAAAAAACCAGTTTGAGAGACTTTTAATAGTATCTACAACTAGATTTAGGAAGTCATAACCACAACCTCAGGTATAGGTCTAAACTAAGCAATACAGCATGATTCCCTTTGTCCAGTGATTGATTCAGGGAAGAGCAGAAATGACTCCAAAATCCTGGTCACAGTGATGGTGTCAGAGGTAACACAAGACCTAAACTGGTCCTGTCAAAGGAAGCCAAGAGCTTTTGTCTAGGAAAATAGAAACTATCCATTCCTAGGGAGAGTGCAGTATAAAGATTTCATGTTAGGAACTGCTGCAACTTTTTCTAATACAAATAGGGAGCCAGAAAGAACACAGAGTGAAAAGGATTACATAAAAATGGAGCCCAGTAAAGAATTATTTAGTTGTGTGTGTGAAAAAAAAAATTCTCTTTATTTTTGGAGGTAGATCAAGTCTGGTTCTCTGCCATTTGAATCCCAAATCCTCCTAACTAATATGAGTTGGTTCCATAAAGTACCACAATTAAAGCATAGAATAAGACAGACAAAAGTCAAAAGAATGCATAGAATAAAAGTAAATATAGGTCAAAGTCCTGGTAGGATGTCAGAAACCAAAAATTTCCTAAAAGGATTGCTGTTATTAAAAGAAATAATACATATAAGTCACTTAGTACGGTACCGGATACACCCCAAGCTATCATTAACTGCATATAGTACCAGCTAATGGAGCCGCAGGCCCTGGTGGCGTGCCCAGGAGGCAGGAAACAGGCTTTTATATCAAAAGTATTTTCTTATAATTTAAAATTATATAGCTCTCAAGTGGAATAATCTTAAAGTTCAGGTGCCAGTGAGTGACAACCGTTAGCTTTTATTGAAAATCTACATTAGCAACTTTATGTACATTTGTGTTTTCATAAGGATGCTACAAAATCAATATGATTCCCAATTGACATGTCAGGAAGCAAACTGAGAGAGGTGAAACAATTTAGCCATTAAATAGTGATGCCCGCTTTTACCACAGGTCCCAACCTGAGCCTATGCTCATTCTCCACCTTATGCTCCCTAATGTGAGATGAGACTCAAAGATGCATATGAATTACGTCCGTTTAGATAATTCATGTAACAGGAAGACATTGCATTTCTTGGATGCATTCTACATCTTAGTATTTTTCTTTTGTACATCTCAGACCCATTTCATAATAACAAAGCTATTTACTGGACAGAGCATGACAAATACCAGATAAAGCAAGAGAAGTATGTTTGGATATAAACAACCCTATGTGATGTCAGTCATCTGGAAAACAGCTTCTTAGCACAAATGAAAGTAAACTGAGTTTTTTAAAAGAACAGTTTGGGAGACATTTAACAGTATTTACAAGAAGATTTAGGAAATCATGAGTTTTAAAAAGAACAAATAAGTGTATAGTCTTTGGAGCTGGTATAAGATAAAATATGGAGGCAGTTGGATAAATACTACATGAAAGAAAACAAAATTGTTTTCATTTTTTTCTTTCACAGAAAAAAGAGGCTGGAACTAGCAAATGAAAACTACTTAAAAGACTTTCTTAAAGTGCCACTATCTTGAATGTGTACTCTAACTTTTAAGGATATAAAACAAGAACTCCACAAATAATATGCATTCTACAAAAATTATTATAAGACAGAATAGACAAGTGATATGAATAATTAAATAACAATTTTATATCTAATTATTCCTTCTAGTAATCTCCCAAATAGCTTAGTGAGCTCTGCAATCAGTATATTACATAACATATTATGTTTAAAAAAATAATAAGCAAATAACAACTTAGATTGGGCCATACAGTATATGTGAAAGGATGCTATTACATTCTGTAATTATGGTTTGAAAATTCATCTCCCTATTCCACAGTTTTTGGATATCTAATGTCACTGCTACATGATACCATGACCCATAGAAGCAGGGGCTACCCGGGTGGAGGAATAATGTTAGTAAACTTGGTAAAATTAGCTTCTTGCCTAAAACTCTAACCCAGTTGGGCCATTCTGTAATGGCCTACCTGGCACAGAGCCCTTGCTTCTCTTTCCCACTGAGCTGAGTCTATTAAATTAACCCAACCTATAGCTATGTATCTAACTCTGGGGCCAACACTGGCCCTCAGCCAGGAAGATAACATAAGAAATCCTTTGTCAAGATCTTCCTGTCTGCCTTGAATTACTGTTCCTCTGATTTTATTCCAGTCCACTGTGGCTGGTTCCCTTGCCTTTTACCCCAGTTTCCACTGGCTGGGTTTCTTACTGTGAAGTCTCAATCTCCTTGCTATCAGTCTTCATGGGAGACTCCCACAATATTCAATACCCAGTGCCTGTTGGAATGGACCTTCCTTCCTTTCCTTCTTTTCTTTCTTTTTTGTTCCTATTTGTTTGTTTGTTTTTTTAGGATTACCTTAGTATTTGAGCCACTTCCTAAACAATTTAGAACTTGGCCTTAGTTAGGGCTATATTCTACCACCCTCATTAACACCAATTGATGGATTATGAATATACTTGTCAAATTCATGGGAGGCAATATGGCATACTGGTTAAGAGTGTGGTTTCTGCAGTCAGGTTCCCTGAGTCTACAAGCTAGAACAGCTATGACCTTGAGTAAATTTCTTAACATGTGTACTCCTTGGTTTCTTCATCTCCAAAATGGGGGAAAAGATAGCACCTGACTCACACATGAATAATCATAGATAATACATAATACTGTGTCTCATAAGTAATGAGCATTCGATAAATGTTAACTTGTTATTGTTATGGTTCCTAGGTAACCATCTATAGAATTATAAGCTGCATTATTACCTTTAGATCTTTGCTCAATGATAAAGAGCTGCCTGATCTTATATATCTATTCTTTTTGTTTTTTTATCTACTTCCACACTTAGATGTAAATTCCTCCTTCCTAATGCAGTTTATAGTAAATATGATCACTTTCCCAAACTAATTAATAAGAGATTGAAATTCATTGCTTGCAGCTATATTCCTTTTCTTTTTTTTCAAAGAGAAAGGACCTATTGTTCAACCAGCCTGAACCTGTTCATACTTCTCTATAACTATGAGATGCTACTTTTATAGCTACTCTATCATCATGGCTTATCTTGAAGAGCAGCTGGGGTTTAGCTTTCTGAGCAGATGATTTGAAAGTTAAGCAAAAGCAAGACAAAATGTTGGCAGCTTTGAGTATTGATCGAATCCATTCCTACAACGCTTCTTAGATCCTCATCTTTGGAATTTTTTAAAGCTGTAACCCAAGAGGTGGCATCTGATAGTAGACATGTATGTAGTTTTGCATCTCATGTCAATTTTACAAGTACTCCGAACTATGACTAAATATACTATCTATGAAAAAGTATAAAGATAAATGATATAATGGCATTAATTTGTATTATTTGGTTCTTATTCTGTGCAGTTTGTACCACTATTCATATAACGAAACCTTGGATTCATAAAGCCTTAAAAATCACAACTTATTTCTGATATTTTAAGATTTTATCACACAGTATTGCATGTGTGATAACTTCAGAAGCAGGGGGCCAGAACTAGTGTACATATTTTATAAGTGGAATAAAAGAGATAAAAGATAGAGAAAATAAGTGATTCACTCCAAACTCTTATAAAGATGAGTTGAACAAGAACCTAGTCCCTAAACATCTAATACTTGGTTAAACTGCTTTAGGAAAAATAGAAACGTGTTACTACTCATTCTTTAAAAAACAGTATTCTAAATTACACAGGTATTAAGGCTGGATTTAAAACTGCATGTATCCTTCTACTGATGGTTCAATTTGGAACCTTGAAGCAGTCAGCTTCCAAGTTCGACTCACATTCACTATTTGCAGCCAGTGGCTTGCAGACAGATCTTCAGAATATATGTACCTTCACCAAAATAACAAGCTCTCACCCACTTCCATAGTCTTGGGTAGTTTTCCATTATACCAGCCAAATGTGTAGATAAAAATTCTAATTGGTTTAAGAAAAAAAATATATCACATTTATTTAAGAATCAAAATGGTTGTGCTACTACTAAAAAGAGTTGGCCTGGGTACTAGGAACGCTGTGTAAATGTCAATATCCTTTTTCAAACTCTGATTTAGAAATAATTGTGATTTTGTGCTTTCACAGTTACTGATAAGTATTGATTTACTGTAAGGGAGTGGTAGTGAGGACTTAAAGGCAAGAAGTAGCCCCTGCCAAACCTAAACCTGGGACGAGAACATCAAGTTGTAAAAGACTCCACATTCCACTCCCAGGGCTGACCTCTGTCACCTCTTTCAGTATTTACTTCTCTCTTCAGTTTCACTTAGGGTTTGATTACTCAAACTCATCTTGTGACCCACAGCTTATGAATTACCCTGCTGTTACTTTGCTAGAGTAGATCACAGAAAGTATATTCACAGCTGTTTAAAATTAACATTTCTTTCTTATCAGAAATGGCTCAACTCTTTTTCTGACAGCAACATCTTATTGAAAATTCTGTACTGTAAATTCTTTGTCTTTCTGACTCTGCCCTTTCGGGGCTGCCTACAGCCAGTAATAACAACAGATTGTCTGTCAGAGGAAACTGCGACCTCACAAATGCGCATAAAAATTCCAGATGTTCAACATTTTTGCAAGATGGGCCCAGACTTATCCAGGAGAGTTCGTTTTTACCCATTCAGGTATTTACATTTTTTTGTTCTGAATATCAAATATGGGGTTGGCTACCACCTCCCAAAACATCCAGTACATCATGTAAATTTATAGTACCACAGTGAGGACTTGGGCCACATTGGTGCCACTCTAGAATTTCTGCAGTAAAGACAAACAACTAAGACCAGTATGTTTATACAAGACTTCACCTGCTCACAAACTTTTCTGTAAATATTTAAGTTAAAGTAGACACCAAAGTTGCAATTCTACTAGAGTAAAACATTATACATTAGGGAATTTAATTTAGTACTGGATTAGCCCATCAGCTCCTGGATTTTCTGCAATGAGTTATTAACCCTAGATTAGCGCCTTGTATTACTTGGCATCTTCTGAAATGTCTCCCCTTACTCGCTCCCTGTTTTGGTATACTAAAAAAAGAAAGTTAATTTTATTATTTATCTATGAAAGAAATAAATGGGAAAGAAATACTTAAGGTATCCAGACCCAAATCATTACCATTAATTGGGAGCAGTCTTTGTCAATGGGTCCTCTTGTTAGTATGCAAAATATATTATCCACTTACTTTCTTTTAAAACTATCAAATATAAAGATCACTAGCAATTTAACTTTTGAATGCAAAAGATGAAGTTAAAAATGATGCCCAAAGAGTCAGTGTCAAACAACTAGAACACAAATAAGCAATGGAGTAGAATTTCATTGTGATGACAATGATTCCAAAACCTAAAAAAGAGCATATAAGAAACCTGAAACATGACAAAACTGTAAAAAGGATGCTAGTCCTGTCATTCCTCATATATGAAAAGAAAAAAGAAGTGTTATTACAGAATTTTATCTGTAACCTGCATTTTAGGACATCATTATTTTTCTCTTCTGTGTGGCTTAAACAGTTAAAAATATGGTGGATTTTTAAAATCACTCTATTTAAATAATGGAAAAAACATTCAAGATACAGTCACAGTAACCAGTTCCTTCTCTGCTCCATGTATGCCCCACCTGGCCTGCCAGCTCAACCCTGTTCTAGACGCACAGCTGTGTTGTCCTCGCCAGACTGAGAATTTCTTAAGGCCAAGGGCTATATCTTATTGTGTATACCCCAAGTAACATGGTGCCCAGCACACTGTAGACACTCAAACGTTACCTGGAATGTGTGGAATTGGCAAGTAACAAGGCCATGTCATTGTTGTGTCCTCAGGCTGGTAGTCCTTTCCCTGAGCATTTTTCAACTAATCAGGATTTGAGGACTATCCATTTCTAATTACAATGCAGGAACAATTACAAGAGCAACCTTCCTTCCCCTCCTTCTCCATCCTGCCTACTTTTTTGTCCCACACACATAATCACTAACTCCTATGGGTACTGTACAATTACAAAGCGCTTTTTTTTTTCTTTTTCTTTTTCTCTCTCTTTCCCTCTTTTTTTTTTTTTTTTTTTTTTTAGTTAGAGTCTCCTTCTTTAACCCAGGCTGGAATGCAGTGGCACACTCATGGCCACCGTAGCCTCGACCTGCTGGGCTTAGGCGATCCTTCCACCTCAGCCTTCCAAATAGCTTTAACTACTGCCTTACTTTTTTGATTTATTGTAGAGACGAAGTCTCACCAATTTGCCCAGGCTGGTCTCAAACCCCTGAGCTCAGGCAATCCTCTCACCTTGGCCTCCCAAAGTGCTGGGATTATAGGCTTGAGCCACCACACCCGGCCACAAAGCACTTTCACATATATTGCTTTCATCTAACCCTTACAATAACCTTTTAGTGTAGGTAAGGCAGACATAATCCTCATTTAACAAATAAGGAATGAGAAGTTTAGGAAGGTTAAAGAATTTAGTTAAGGTCTTGTAAAGATAAAACACTCCTTATACAATCTTGGTATCAAGACTGAACTGATAGCATAGAATCTTTTTTTTCTTCTTTATTTTAAAGATATGGGGTACAATTCAGGCTTAGGTATACAAATGTTCATTATGCAGGCACCCTTGGTGATGAGGTATATCAGTACAGAATCTTAACCCCAATGTCCCAGCGTGGAATTCTGGAACTCTCCACTTCCAAATACATCTCACATTCTGGATCTGCCTCATCTTTCACTCATTCTCTTTTATTGTGTTTGCAAATACCCCAAAGCAATGCTTTGTTTAATAAATAAAATAATGTTTGTTAAATAAAAAAAAATCAGTGCCACTAGAACACGGAATATTTTTTTAAATGAGTTTCTCAAAAAAACATGAAAGCAGTATCTTTGGTAAGAAACCAATGTCTGCCAAATTTCTAGGAAAATTGTTTCCTAAATTAAAGATGAACCAATTAAAATCATATTAGAAATGAGTGAGAACTAAAGTTCTTTTGGTCAGTTGGTATTCCTCTTTCTCCCATTAAAAATAATTCTGACAGGAATTAAACTTTTAGTGGCAAATCTGTAAGTGGCAGCTCTGCAAGATAAGCCCAGAATAGTCTGGGCTTATCCAAAAGCAGCAATTCGTTCTTCATTTCAAACCCAGTGTTGTAGAATCAAGTGCTTCAGACTATTTTAATTTATGCCAGGATCTAAATCCTGGGCTCATAAGCAAATCAAGTTCTCAAACTCCTGAAATTCACTCTGAATAGTTAATAGGAAAAACCACAAAAAAAGCTTACACCCAGATTTATTTTATAATTTTTGTAAATCACATTTTTGGAAAGAGGTAGGAAGTAAAATTCTAAAGATAGGCTTTTTCTTAGTTATGTAAAGTCAAGTATCTTATTTCTAATCTAAGAAGAAAAGAGTAACTCTTTCTTTTATTAGATGCTTTCAGTTCTCACCATTTAAGGTTACTTGAACAAAATTGTCAATGTTAAAAATTCAATGAAATTCAACTTGAAAAATTAAAATTGGGCTAAATGGGAGCTGTCTGATGAGACTAATTCCAACTGATGCTGTTTCCTAAGAGTATCTTCACTCTTTTTTGCTTGGTAATGAGATAGAGACAAGGAAGGCACACATTCATACTCCAGGATGGGGCCAGAGATGTGACTCCTGAGTTTACACGTTCTGAGCTATCGAGGTTTCAATAGAAGGAGAAAGCTATTCTACAAAACAGTGAGTAAATAATTTGAAGAGGGGCAAGGTGTTGCAATTAAGGGGCAAAGTTGAGAAGAAAAGAATGATGGAAGATCTTGTGTTTCACAAAATTCTTGGAATGTGGTAGAAACCAGAAAGGGTGGAGCATTACACTCAGACTGAAGTGGCAAACTGAGTGACCTCCAGGGACACATGAAGGGAGACCACATGGGGGTAAGTCCTGGGAATTAGTCGATAGACTTCACAGGCTATCAATGGATTTGGGTCTAAGCAAATTAGATGTAGATTTCAGAATGCTGAGGTAATTCCAGGTGATATCTGGGTTATGTAGCAAATAATTAGGGATAGCCACCAACAAATGTTAGGTAAATCAGTTTGCAAATTCTATTTTTCTCCTTGTTCCATCCTTTAAAAACATAAATAATATAATGATGACAACAATTGAAAAATCTAAATCAAATCCTAACTCTCCCCTTTTGAAGCTGTGAGACTTGAACTAGTCACTTGACTCTTCTGAGCCTCATGTTTCTTCAGTCAACAAAAATGGGATAATACATGCCTTGTCATATCTGGCATATAGTAAGTGCTCAATAAATACATGTTGAGTGCCTGACAGGTTTGCTGTGAGGAGAAGTTAAGAGTGCCACACACATGTGTGACCAGGCCCTCAAATATTAGCCATGACTCCTATAGTCATTTCATTTTGCAATTACTTGCAGGACCAGCCAGGTTTACTTAAAAAAACAAAAACAAAAAAACCCCCAGCACTTTGGGAGGCTAAGGCAGATAGACTGTCTAAGCCCAGGAGTTTGAGGCCAGCTTGGGTAACATAGTGAGACCTTGTCTCTACAAAAATAAAAAAATTAGCCAGGCATGGTGGCGCACATAGTCCTGGCTACTCAGGAAGCAGAGGTGGAAGGATCTCCTGAGCCCATGAGATTGAGACTGCAGTGAGCCGTAAGCATGCCACTGCACTCTAGCCTGGACACCAGAGTGAGACCCTGACTCAAAAAATAAGAAAATCATCATCATCATCATCATCATCATCATCATAGTATTTCAACAACTTATTCCTCAAGTTCCATTTCAGGAATTTTACTCAGTAAAATTTGCAATGGCCACAGCCAAGAGAAACTCTCATATAATTAGTGTTATGTGCCATTACTTTTCAATTAATAGAGAACTGATAGATTAGCCATGTATAATTATGCTTTTTAAAAAATATATAGAGATGTTTTTTTTAAAATAATAAGTTCTACATTAGTCTGTTATTGCCACAATAATCTTATATAATAAAGCATTCCGAATTCAGTGGCTCACAATAAAAACATTGATTCTCATGTTCACAGGTCTATCTGTTGACTGCAGTTTGGCTGATCTAGGCTAGGCTTGGTTGGGTGGCTCTGCTTCAGGCTGTGGGCTGGGCTGTGTTCATTGCTGAAGGGGCAGCAGCTTCCCAGGGAAAGCTCTTCTGATAGCAAATTACTAGTTGGGTGGGGGAGGGTACGTTGGGGGAAACGTGCAAGCATGTTTAAGGCTTTATGTCACGTCCATTAACATGCCATCGACCAAAGCAAGTCTTATAGCCAAACCCAGCATGAGTGGGTTGGGGCTGAACAATAATCAAAAAGTACCCAACAATGAATACTAACTTTTAACTAGTTGATAGTAAGTGTAATAAACAATTTACTTATCTATATTTTTATATGGGGTTAAACTCATATTAAGGAGACTCTGAAAGGAAAGAGCATATGGTAATTAAGGAGTACTAATTTCAATATTCTGAAGTGAAATTTTCTAATATTCCAAATACTAAATAAATGAAGCAACTCAGGCTTTAGATGTTCATTTATAATTATATAGAAATAATTTCAAGTACATTTTATGTGTTTCAATGGAATCAGATTGTCTCTCTACTCAAACTGCTGTCTATGTCAAACCAAAAGTAATTGATGCCGTTATTGAAATAGAAGATAATAAATCATTACTCTTTTTTGAGATTTACAGTTGGATAAATACCTGTCATTTGAAAAAAATCAGAAATGTATCTGGGAAAAGCTCTAACACACCTTAGTAATTTAAAAGAAACTACAAAATATATTAAGATTGATTTTAAAAGGAAAATACAACATTTAGTCAATATAAGTGCTTTGAAGTTTAAGTATTTTCAATAAACTTAAAATTCCAGGTTGAGAAAATAGCAGACAACAAAGCACATTTAGTCAAAAGCACACCAATGTTTTCAATCATCATTTTATAAATTATTCAGTGCAAGCTTAAAAATGATTTTAATTAGGAAACATTACAGATGGGTTGTAATAGCTATCAGATGGGTATTAATATGATAAAATATGCTGACATAATATTTAAAATCTATGTTGTAATGATAACAGGAACAGAGAATTCCTTAGAAATATTTTAAAAATAATTTTAGCCGGGCTCGGTGGCTCAGCCTGTAATCCCGTGCTTTGGGAGGCTGAGGTGAGTGGATTGCCTGAGCCCATGGGTTCGAGACCTGCCTGGGCAACTTGGTGTGACCTCATCTCTACAATAAATCAAAAAATCAGCCAGGTATGGTAGCGTGTGCCTGTAGTTCCAGCTACTTGGAAGGTTGAGGCGGAAGGATTGCCGGAGCCCAGCAGGTCGAGGCTGTGGTGGCCGGGAGCGGCCACTGCACTCCAGTCTGGGCGACAGAGTGAGATTCCAACTCAAAACAAAAATAAAAATTAGAAAAATAAAAAATAAAAATAATTTTAACAGAAAATTTTATTTCTAGAGTTCACTGTTCTATAACTTAGGGCCCCAAATATAACAATATCAATTATCTATTTTAGGTATTAGAGACCCCTTAGGACCAACTGGTTTGGTCAAGTGTTATTAAGCTAACTATAGGAGGTATAGCATTAACGATTAATTAATTCTAATGAGCACATCTGTGAATAATTCTTTTAAACCCTCTCTAACATATATTATTTCTACTCATTTCCTTATATAATTCCTCTTTTCAAAAACCTCAATAGATCTGCTGATCTGAATAATCTCAAATCCCAAGTCCTTGTGGTGGCTTCAAAACCCTCAGTTATGTTGTCTCAACTTATTTTTCCAATCTTATTTTCGATTGTCCTATAACATGAATGCCTTATTCTTGCTTAGCTGGTCTAGTGACTCGAAAACTGTCTTAAGTTTGTTGTTTCTCACTTGCAAAACAAGCATCGCCTCTGTATAATATTTGACCCACCACTTAAGGGTCTATTCAAGTTCCACCTCTTACACTGAAGATTTTCAATTTTCTAGTTATCTCCATCATCCAGGAGGCTCATCTTCTTCTAATCTTTGATAGCATGTGTTGTTTAACTATATATGGAGTTTATCACAAAATGTCTCAAATTGTTGAATTTTTCACATATATCTTATCATTCCCTTGTAGATCCTAGTGGCTTTAAGTGTAAATTTCATATCTGAGATACATACTCTAGATTTCCCATCCAAGATACATTTTTTTTCTTCCCTATGAAAATAATTCCAATTTTGCCTGAATGGGAAGTGCCCAGCTAGAAATACTTACCTTCCAAAGTTCCCTGGAAGACAGCAACTAACCATATGACCCTAGTTCTTTTTTTTTTTTTTTTTTTTTGTTGGAGTCTTACTCTATTGCCCAGGCTGGAGTGCAGTGGCACGCTCACGGCCACCTCAGAGTTGACCTGCTGGACTCCTGCGATCCTTCCACCTCAGCCTTCCAAGTAGCTGGAATTACAGGCGCGTGCTACCACGCCTGGCTAATTTTCGATTTTATTGTTGAGATAAGATCTTGCCAAGTTGCCCGGGTTGGTCTCAAACTCCCAGGCTCAGGCAAACCACCAGCCTCGGCCTCCCAAAGTGCTGGGATTGGAGGCTGAGCCATCGCCTTTTAAAAAAATTTTATAAGGAATAACCCTAGTTCTGACTCAAGAGATAAGAGAAGTCTATCTGTAGAGACCTCCAGAAAAGCTTCTGTTTTTTCTAATAGAAAGGGACAGAAACATGCTAAGGACAGAAAAA
>CAUYQG010053744.1:0-26206 GCA_963574415.1 Tarsius wallacei
CCTCATCTCTACAATAAATAAAAAATCAGCCGGGCGTGGTAGCGCGCGCCTGTATTTCCAGCTACTTGGAAGGCTGAGGTGGAAGGATCACCGGAGCCCAGCAGGTCGAGGCTGCGGTGGCCGGGAGCGGCCACTGCACTCCAGTCTGGGCGACGGAGTGAGACTCCAACTCAAAAAAAAAAAAAAAAAATCAACTCTTAGCTTTGTTAATTACTTCTATTGCTTTTCTAGTCTCTGTTTTACTCATCTCTGCTCTGATCATTATTTCCTTCCTTCTGCTAATTTTGGGCTTAGTTTCTTCTTTTTCTAGTTTCTTGAGGTTTGACATTAGATTATCTGATATCGTTCTTCTCTCTTGATATTGGTGTCTATTGCTATAAACTTTCCTTTTAGAACTTTTCTTTTCCTGCTGAAGTTTTGGTATATTGTGTTTCCATTTTTTCCTTTAGATATTTAACATTTTTCTTTTTGATTTTTTATGCTACCCATTGGTTGTTTAGGAGCATGTTGCTTAATATTAACATATCTGTGATTTTTCCAAGAGTTCTCCTATTAATGATTTACAGTTTCATGCCATTGTGACAGGAAGAGGTACTTGATATGATTCCAATCTTCTTAAACTTACTAAGATTTGTTTTGTGGCCTAACATATGGTCTAGCCTACACAATGATCCATGTTTGCTTGAGAAAAAAGATGTGCATTCTGTTGCTGTTGGATGGAATGTTCTTTATATATCTGTTAGATTCATTTAGTCTAGACGATAATCAAGTCCATGTTTTCTTACTAATAGATGATCTGTCCATTGTTGAAAGTGAGGTATTGAGGTCACTTACAATTATTGTATTACAGTCTATGTCTCTTTTGGATCATGTAGTAATTGCTTTGTACATTTAAATACTCTGATGTTTATATATATATAAACATATATATATATGGTATGAAAATTAAGTTCTCAAGCTCATGCTAGAAAAAGTGCGACATAACACACGGCTGAATATCACTATGGCTGTCTTCAAAGTACTCTGGGAAGCTAGGCACTGATGCCAGCACCTAGTTTATCCATCAAAGACCTTTTGGAACTCTTTCTGGAATGACCATCAGACCTGTCATTGTGAGAATGTCAGAGTTTGAATTAGAGCAACAAACAAACATTACATTTCTTATTAAACTTGGCAAGAGTGGAAGTGAAATTAGGGATATGTTAGTCCAAGTTTATGGGGATAACACCGTGAAGAAAACGGCAGTGTACAAATGGATTAAACGTTTTTCTGAGGGGAGAGAAAGCATTGCCGATGAAGAGAGGTTAGGATGGCCAGTGATGAGTAGAACTGACAAGACCATTGCAAAAATTCATCCAATTGTATGTCAGAATTGTTGGCTGACTATGAGACGCAATAGAGAGACAGAAAAATCTTAACTGAAAATCTTAGCATGAGAAAGGTGTGCAAAAATGGTCCTGAAGGAGCTCTTGCATCACAACAATGCACTGGCTTACTCAGCACTTTCTTTGAGAGAGTTTTCAGCCAGTAAACGAATAACTGTGTTGGAGCACCCTCCCTACTCACCTGCTCTGGCCCCTAGTGACTTTTTTCTTTACCTGAAGATAAAGGAAATATTGAAAGGAAGATATTTTGATGACATTCAGGACATCAAGGGTAATATGATGACAGCTCTGATGGCCATTCCAGAAAAAGAGTTCCGAAATTGCTTCGACAGGTGGACTAGGTGCTGGCATCAGAGCATAGCTTCCCAAGGGGAGTACTTCAAAGGTGACCATAGTGCTATTTGGCAATGAGGTGTGCAACACTTACTCTATGATGATTTTGTGAACTTAACTGTCAGATGCCATATTTACAATTGTTTTGTCATCTTGACGGATTGCCCACTTTATCATTAGATAATGACCCTTTTTGCCTCTTTTTACAGTTTTTGACTTTTTATAATCCATTTTTACTGATATAAATATAGCTGCCCTTGCTCTTCTTCGGTTTCCATTTGTGTAGAGTATCTCTTCCCATCCCTTCACTTTCAGTTTATGTGTGCCCTTACAAGTAACATGAGTCTCTTGCAGGAAGCATATAGCTCAACTTTCATTTTTTTGTTTGTTTGGGTTTTTTGAGAATTTTTGTTGTTGTTATTTGACTTTTGGTTTTTTGTTTGTTTTTAGATCCAGTCAGGCTCTCTATGCCTTTTGACTGGGGAATTTAATCCATTTACATGCAAAGTAATTGTTGATAGATAAGACTTGCTATTGACATTTTATCATTTGTTTTTTGATTATTTATAGATTCTTTGTATCTTTCTTCCTCTCTTGCTGTCTTCCTTTGTAGTTTGAAGGTTTTCTATGGTTTGAATTTTTTCTCTCTATATTTTATGCAATTACTACGCCTTTTTGCTTTTTAGTTACCACAAAGCTTAAATAAAACAATTATAACAGGCTATTTTAATCTGACAACTAGACTTTAATTGCATACAAAAACTCCATGCTTTCACCCTCCACTTCATCTTTGTAATATGTCAAATTTTATAGCATTTTAAAATTTGTATTTCTTAACAATTTAGTAGCTATAGTTATTTTTATAGTTGTAGAGGTTAAATTTATCTACATTCCACCCTTACAGTATTATTCTGAATATGACTATATATTGCTTACACCATTGAGTTTTTAACTTTCATATATTTTATATTATTAGTAGTCCTTCATTGCAGCTTATAGAACTTCACATAACAACTTCTGTAAGGCAGGTCTAGTGGTAATAAATTTTTTTAGTTTTCATTTCTCAGAAAATATCTTATTTCTCATTTTTGAAGGACAGTTATACCAGATAAAATATTCTTGATTGGTAGTTATTCAACTTTGAATATGTCATCCTACTCTCTTTGGTGCAAAGTTCCTGCTGAGAAAATTGCTGACAGCTGTATTGGGACTCTCTTGAATATGATGTTTCTTAACTCTTGCTGCATTAATAATTATTTCTTGGTTTTTGATTTTTGATAGTTTTATTATAATGTGACTTGGTGAACTCTTCTTTGGGTTGAAATTTTTTGGAATCCTTTGAGTTTTCTGTTCCTGGATGTTATCATCTTGTCCCAGATTGGGAAAACTTTCAGCTATTACTTTTTATTTTTTTGAGTTGGAGTCTCACTCTGTCGCCCAGGCTGGAGTGCAGTGGCCACTCCCGGCCACCGCAGCCTCGACCTGCAGGGCTCCAGCGATCCTTCTACCTCAGCCTTCCAAGTAGCTGGAACTACAGGCGTGCGCTACCACGCCCAGCTAATTTTTTTGATTTATTGTAGAGATGAGGTCTCACCAAGTTGCCCAGGCGGGTCTTGAACCCTCAGGTTCAGGCAATTCACTCACCTCAGCCTCCCAAAGCGCGGGATTACAGGCTGAGCCACCAAACCCGGAGCTATTACTTTTTAACATGCTGTCTGGGACTTTTCTCTATCTTCTTCTTCTTCTAAAATCCCTATTATATGAAGATTAGTTCTCTTGATGGTGTCCCATAATTCCCATAAGCTTTATTTTTTTCTTTTTGTTTCTCTAACTGGATAATTTCAAATGTCTTGTCTCTGTCTTTGATCTCACTGATTCTTTCTTCTGCCTGATCAAGTCTGCTTTTGAAATTTGTCTTTTAATTTTTCAGTTTGGTTATGGTATTCTTTATCTCCAGGATTTCTATTTGTTTTGTTACTATCTGGATGTTGAAGTTTTTTTGTCATACTTCTCATTTTGCTTATGAGTTGTTTTACAAATTTAATTTAATTTTCCTCTGTGTATTTTCTTGTAATTTCTGAAAGAATTAAGGAGATTATTCTGAATTCTTTGTCAATCATTGCATAGATCTCAATTTCTTCAGGGTTCATTATTGAAAGGCATTTTTAGTTTCTGTTGGTAGTTATTACCCTGGTTTTTAAACAATACTTGTGCCCTTGCATTGGTTTCTGCACATTTGAGGAAATGGCCACCTCTTTAGCCCTTTGAAGGTATTATTTGATGGTGGTAAACTTTTACTATTTAGTCTAGCCTGGGATATTAAATGGGCCAGCTTGTGGTGACCTCAGGCAGGCAGACCTTTCTTTTGGGTTTTCTAGGTTGGCCTGTATTCTGAAGTCGACGAGAATGACTGGCTATGCTCCAGTTTAGAGAGACCACTGGCTAGACTCTGAAGTCAGGTGGAGCTGGGACTAGGCTCTGCGATTGCCACTGATCGGGCAGGGTTGTGGGCTGCCTTTCCTGGCTGGGTGGTATTGCTGTTTGGAATCTGTAGTCGGGTATGGCTGCGACCTGGGTTCCAAGGTGGTATTGCTGTTAGGACTCTGCATTTGGGCAAGGTCTCTAGGGTCACTGCTGAGCCACTCAGGATGGCAAAGATGTCTTAAAATAAAAACTCCCTGCAAGATATTCATGGATGTTTACTTGCTTCCCAGCCTGGGGAATCCTTCAGCAGAGCACTGAGGCTTGGTGGGGTTGCCACTTGGCTACCGGGGTTGGGCAAAGCCAGATGTTTCTGTTTGTAGACCTGCACTTGCCTTCCAGCTGAAAGATATTTTTAACTGAACTCTTATCATGTCATTTCCTAGCTTAGAATCAGCCCATGCATCTCCAACACCTTCAAGACAAATGCAAACCCCATGATGTGGCTACAGCACCCTCCACAATCTTACCCTCCCAGCTCTTCAGCTTTGTCTTCCACTCATTTTCTACTTGTGATGGTTAATTTTACATGTCAGCTTGGCTAGATCACGAGACACTCAGATATTTGGTTAAACAGTATTTCTAGTTATGTCTATGAGGATATTTCTGGATGAAATTAGCATTTGAATAGACCGAGTAAATATTGCCCTCCTCAGTGTGAGTGGGTATCATCCAACCCACTGAAAAACAGCACAGAACAAAAATGTGGAGTAAGAAAGAATTCACTCTTTCTGCCTGACTGCTGTGCTAGTGCACTGGTCTTCTCCTGCCCTCAAATTCGTACTTAACGCTATTGGTGCTGTTGGTTCCCAGGCCTTCAGACTTGTCCCGGAACTATACCGCTGGCTCATCTTGGTCTCCAGTTTACAGACAGCAGATTATGGGACTTTTCAGCCTCCATAATTGCAAGAGCAAATTTCTTATGCTAGACATAGATAGATAGAGATAGAGATAGAGATAGAGACAGAGATAGAGATAGATAGATAGATAGATGATAGGTAGATAGATAGATAGGAGATAGATAGATAGATAGATAGATAGATAGATAGATAGATAGATAGATAGATAGATAGAGATAGAGAGACAGAGATAGATAAATAGATAGATTGCTTTGGTTTCTCTCGAGAATCCTACCACACTACCTGGGTTCTACTCACCTGTAGTTTCTGGAATTTGTTCTCATTTTTCTGGGTCTTTTCACATGCTGTTTTCCTTGGATGCCCCACACACCACTTTTCACTCCACATTTCCTACTTTTACTTGAATAACACCTACCTGGTCTTTGAGACTTGGCTCTGTCCCATTCTTTGATTCCTTCAGCACTTGGGCATCTGTTTGTCATAGTATTTGTCACACTCTCTTATCATTTCTGCTCGCCAGATTCTCTCCTCCACTGGATTCTATGCTCTAGTATCTACGACAGTAGCTGACACATAATGAGTTTTCATCATGCCTAAAACAGAGGCCAGCAAACTATGACCCATGTGCCAAATTTCACCCTATGCCTGTTTTGATAAATGAAGTTTTATTGAACCACAGCCATGCTCATTCATTTTTGTATTGTCTATGGCTGCTTTTGCACTACAACAGCTGAGTTGAATAGTTGCAACAGAAACCATATGGCTCTCAAAGTGTAAAATATTTGCTATCTACTCCTTTCCAGAAAAAGTTTGTCAACCACTAGTCTAGTGGATAAACCAAGAGTCAACTACATTTTATATTTGATTATCAAGGGCAATGTGTGTTAGGAAACGATGGATTTGTTTGAAAAGATACCATTTGATTGCATTAATTGTGATCATCATAAATTAAAAAGTAAGAACTGGCAAAGATGTCTTAAAATAAAAACTCCCTGCAATGGTGCAGAGAAATAGTCACTCACACACTGCTGGTATGAGTGTAAATTACAACATTATTTCTGGAAGGCAATCTGACAATATGCTTTTAAAGCATTAAAGTTATGCATAATGACCTTTGTTCCAGAAATTCATTTCTAGGAATTTGTCCTAAGGGATAATCAGAGATGTACACAAAGATTTGTGTCTCACCTTGTTAATTGGAGCATTACTTACAATATGGAGAAATATACCAACTAAATACCACCTAAATAGCTAGAGAAGGAAAAATGGTTAAATAAATTATGTTACATCCAGAGCCTGGGAAATTAATTTAGCCATTACAAATCATGCATAAAACATGTATTAATACAGTAAAATGCTCACAAAATGTTGTTAACTGGGAAAAGTAAGTTCTAAAAATGTCAGTACAATATGATGCCCTGTTGTTTTAAAAATATATGTAATACATGCACTGAGACAAGCAAAAAGACTAAAAGGAAACATGCCAGAAGGCTAACAGGAATTATCTCTTTTATGCCTGATATTTATTTTCTTTGTTGTTTATTTCTGAATTTTCTACAACAAAACTTATTTCTTCGGCAATTATTATTTTTGTAAAAAGAAAAATGTGCAGTTTCCCCACTCTATGATTTAGATGGGCCGTCACACTTTTTAAAGTTACAGAATTTTAAGTAAAGAAGGTAAAATTAAAGACGTTCTGGATAAATTGAGTTCAGGAGCTCAGAAATGCCTTCTTTCCCTCACTCGCCCCCACCGTAAAGGACTCAACCAGAGAAAAAATGTCTCTTTGGTTACGTCAATATTCAAGTAATTTGTTGCCTGTGGTCAACTACAATGAAGTCTGCACAAAAATCAGTGGTAAAAAAGGTTAAAATCTATGAACTTTTGAGGGGTACAAGGAGTTAAACGAATTGTCTATCTAATTTCAAGTAACCAGTCTTATTAATATTTTCTTCACTTTCAGCAGGATATTAGGCATCATACAGATAGGATGCTTAAGAATAGCCTCACCCATAGTCTTCTATGGGACAAGGAAAATTAGAACCTGAGAACCAAATAACTGCAATGAATAGCTTCGTGTGTGTGTGTGTGTGTGTGTGTGTGTGTGTTTTGGGAGGATTGGAGCGGGGAGTGAGCGAGTACCCAAATTACTCCCTTACCTTTTTAATTAATAAATTGTTTCACTTAAGTTTCATGTCCGTGCATAATTTGCATAGCCTTTATAAAAAGACTTTGGTGGAATAATATGTCGCTCTTTTCCAGGACCCCAAGTATTGCCTTATGTGCCCAAAATTCACTCCACACTAGCCAGGCTCCTCGTGTTGCTTCCTACGGCCTGTTCTTTGCTATACTCTCCCTACTTCTCTGCTTCTTTATTTCCTCTTTAAAAAATATGCTTGTGACTGTAGCCTGGAAGTCAAGGGCGGGAATTCACCCAAAGATCTTGTTAACAGAGGATTTTTAGGGCAGTAAAACGATACCGTATGATACTATGCTAGTAGACACATACGCATGTGTCCAAAGCCACAGAATGTTCAACCAGAGTGAACCCTAATGTAAACTATGGTGATAATAATGTGTCAGTGTGGGTACATCAAATGTAAAAATGTACAAATGGGGAAATGCTGGTAATGGAAGGGGCCACACCTATGTCTGGGCAGGCAGTAAGTGGAAGGACCCCAAAACAACCGGAATTATTTTTGAGAGGGTAGATCCCTCATAGTACAGGGCTTCTCCCACTAGCTAACTGTTATTGGGACCCATCAGTATCATCAGCTTTTTAAAAAAATTCTTTCAACACATCTACCCATTTCATGATGGATGATCATACAGTGCACCCGCCCACACTGCTGAGTGTTCAGTTTTTGACCAAAAATGGCATGACCCCTGTGCCCCCACCTTCCTATTTACCTGATCTCGTTCTGTGTGACTTTTTTCGTTTCCCCAGATGAAAAAGTCCTCAAAGGGAAATGTTTTGTTGATGTGAAAGAGGTGAAACAAAAAATGGCAAAAGCTACCTAACCCTGAATTGTACCCCACATATTAAAAAAAAATCAAGCAAATAAAACACAGAAGCAATAGAAAACAGTTTGTGTGTGTATGTGTGTGTATGTGTACAAACATACATAATGAGAATTATTATAAAGAATTGGCTCACGCAATGGAGGCTGACAAGTCCCGAGGTCTGTAGGGTGAGTCTGTCAGGCTGCAGTCTTAGGAGAGCTAACAGTGTAGTTTCAGGGTGAAGACCGGCAGGCTTAAGACACAGGAAGAGCCATTGTTTCAATTCATAAGACAGTCAGGCAAGAGGTGTTCTCTCTGACTTCGGGAGGATCAGTCTTTTTGTTCTATTCAGACCTTCACCTGATTGGATGAGGCCCATCTACACATTAGGGAGGGTAATCTGCTTTACTCAATCAACCAACTTAAATGACAATCCCATCTAAAACATCCTCATAGAAATGCTCAGAATATTTAACCAAATATCTGGGTACCCTGTGGCCCAGTCAAAACATAAAATTAGCTATCATACTATTTAAATATAATTTTTGTTTCCTAGAATAAATTATACCTTATTATGGTTTATTATCTTATGTATTACTGGATTTGATTTTTACTAAAATTCAGGTTTTCCTTCCATTTTGATTATAGGCAACAAAATACAGTAATATTAGTAATACTTGTGATGCATTCAACAATAAAAATGAGATATTCTCATATTTCATTACAATTGATACAAATATCTTAAATGTTTGTACTTACCACCACATTGATTATTAATGGTGATTATTAAGCTATCTGCTTTATCATATAGCTTTATCATACTTAATTGAATTTTTAAAGTCTTTTTATTATAATTTCATGAATTTATTTTTTTTATTTGATCACTGTTTCAATACACTTGGTTTCACTTTTTCATGCATTTAAAAACATTGTTCTGTGAGGGACCCCTAGGCTTTACCAGACTCCCAAGGGGGTTCATGACACCAACATTTAAGAATCCCTGGACTAGAGCTAAAAATTCCAGAATCCTTAATTGTAAAACATATGCAAGTGAGTTGGATCACCTAGAGAGCATAGGTAGAGAGAAATAGAGAATGGAGGATAGAGCCCCACATATCTTCAATATTTAGAACATGCTTGAAGAAGAGGATCTCACCAAGTAGCATGCAAAATGGAGTGGGAAGAACATCAAGTGACTGTGGTATGAAAAAAGCAGTGGTAGTTTCTGTAACCACATCAAATGCTACTGAGAGGTCACTAAAGATGAAGGTGGAGAATGGGCGTGTTGGCAAGGTTAGGCCACCGATGAATAGTGGATCAAAAACACAGAGTAAGTTAGAAAGGGAACAAGAGTTAGGTAAGTAGAGACAGGAGTATAGATAACTTTCAGGGAGTGTTGTCGAGAAGGGGGGTCTAAGAAACAGAGTGGTATCTAGAGAGACGTGGAGCTAAGGAAGTCAGGTTTATTTCTTTAAGATGGGAGACATTAATTAAGGGATGCTTGTATGTCAATGAGAATAACCCATTAGCAAGAGAGACATTTATGTAGGCCAGAAAGGGTGATGTACAGAGGAAAAGAAGAGTCAGAGATTCAAGGAGGGAAGGGAAGATATGAAACGGATGTCTGGGAGAGTAGAAAGTTGAATTTCTTGGGGAAGTATAATATTGTTTGCAGAATAAATAGTCCATCTGACTATTTATTCAAATTAATTTTGGTATTTAGCAAGTTGGGTCTTCTGACAATTGCTAGATAATTCATTAGGTATTAGGACTGTCTACAGTCACTCTTGTCAAGATAATTGTTATACATTAGTTTTATAGGCAACATGCTGTCCTAGAATCCTTTCTAGTCTTCTTCACATTACAAGTTGTGTGACTGTTTGGGGGAAAGCTTGGAGAACAGAACAGCACCACAACTAGTAACCAACAGCCCTCTTCTAATCCTACAAAGTCAGATTGTATAGGCAAGAACTTTGTCATACAGACTACTTAAAAATACTAGAAACATCCAAGTGCGTCATGTCAGTCTAGTTTCACAAGTTTTCTCTAAACCACATTCTATCACCCCTCCCTGCCCCCCACACCATCCCCCCTCCAGAGATTTTCATTATTTAGCTATTTAGCATCGGCCCATTTCAGGGTATGGACCATCACTTCCCATGTATGTGGGAAGTCTAAAATGTCACGAACACTGGTTTTTGAAATCTCTAAGTTAGCAGAAAGATGAGAGGATTATCAAGCCAATTTTTAAAAATATAATGCATCTTGCTTGTTTGGAGCGATGGGAAAGGAAATAGTGGAAAAGCATTTGACAGCTTAATGAAGTTTTGGGAAAATAAGTCAGTCTGTTTGCAGCAGCAGTTCTTTCATGATTTGACTTTGATGGTTTCTACCTATGTTTTACTTTTGGTAAACAAAATCAACCTAACAGCTGTGGCCCAGTGTAGTCAGCTGGGGCATTTATTTTACCAAAATGCCTGTTATCTTAGAATCCCATATGCTTCCATCCCTAGGGCTGCCTTCTGAAATGCAGTCTCTCGGGATCCCTAGGGCTGCCTTCTGAAATGCAGTCTCTCGGTGATAAGGGGCTTGATTTTTTTTTTTTTTTTTTGAGTTGAAGTCTCACTCCGTCGCCCAGACTGGAGTGCAGCGGCCGCTCCCGGCCACCGCAGCCTCGACCTGCTGGGCTCCGGCGATCCTTCTGCCTCAGCCTTCCAAGTGGCTGGAACTACAGGCGCGCGCTACCACTCCCGGCTAATTTTTTTTGATTTATTGTAGAGATGAGGTCTCGCCAAGTTGTCCAGGTGGGTCTCGAACCCGTGGGCTCAGGCAGTCCACTCACCTCGGCCTCCCAAGGCGTGGGATTACAGGCTGAGCCACCGAACCTGGCTAAGGGGCTTGATTTTAACATCATAAGCAAGGTCTCAAAAATCGGTCACTGGTCTAACACCTAGGCTTGCCCTTAGTGGAGGTAGTAGTGGTATGAGTTTAGGGAGTCGTCTCTGTTTCTTAAACTGTAAAATGTGCCTATAGGTATGCTTAGATACTGTATCTAGGGGACAATTTATTACACAATCAGAATAAGAGTTGAAATGAACCTTAACATTCATTGGTTTCTGGGTTTTTGGTTTCACTAACCAGTACATTTTTTTTTTTTTACGTTGGAATGCTGAAGGGTGGGGAACAGAAAAAGTTGCTAATTTTTAATTTTGCCAATTAAGAACATTGAAACAAACTGAACAAACAATCCCCACCCTCTAAATAGTCAGATACTATCATCCTCTTTTCACTTTTTAAAAAAGGGTAATTTAACACAGGACATAATAACATAGTCTTAGAATAGTTTCCCAGGAAAGAATGCTTGAAAACTTACCCCCTACCTTGCCTGCAACACTCTCACACACTTGGAGACCATGGATCTAATCCAACCATGCAGGTAATGTTCTACAAGATTCCATCCCAATTGTCAGAGTTTATTTATAAAAACTTTTAGGCCGGGCTCCGTGGTTCAGCCTGTCATCCCAGCACTTTGGGAGGCCGAGGCGAGTGGATTGCCTGAATCCCCGGGCTCAAGACCAGCCTGGGCAACTTGGCAAGATGTCATCTCTATAATAAATAAAAAATTAGCCTGGCATGGTAGCATGCACCTGTAGTTCCAGCTACTTGGAAGGCTGAGGTGGAAGGATCGCCGGAGCTCAGAGGGTCGATGCTAGGATGGCTGTGAGCGTGCCACTGCACTCCAGCCTGGGCCATGGAGTGAGACTCTGACTCAAAAACAAAACAAAACAAAACAAAAAACTTTTAAGACAGAGAACATACTATTTTTATGAAAGATTATAATAGATCTTTTATAATTATAGTCTGAAGATTGTAATAGATCTTTTAGTGGCCACATCACATTGTTTTTGTCATGGTTTTGTGACAAGCACTGCTAAATTCTTGGGATATCAAGATACAACACAGTTCCTGCCTTCAAAGAGTTCATAATCTAGTGAGACAGATAACGTACATAGGCAATTAAAATGCCATCACCATTGTCCACCTCCATAATTTTTTTCATCTTGTAAAACAGAAACTACGCACTCATTAAACAATAATTTCCTATTTTCCCCTCTTCCTAGCCCCTGCCAATTATTTGGCATAGTTTTAAAATAAAAATTATCCCTAAGCACAAACTACAAAAATAGCAAAAGACAAGTATAAAGGTGACATAGTTGGATCACAATTTTTAAAAAATGCCCATTTTTAACCTTGTGCTATGGACATCTGGCCACCTAATGTTGTTATATTTGGATTTGGGGACTGGGTTCTAACTTCTTTAGTTTTTATATTTGCTTTCTTTTCCAGATTCAAATCACTTGCAAATTGTTGTGGTTGGTGCGTGTGTGGGTGTGTCTGAGAGAGAGAGAGAGACAGACAGAGATAGAGAGAGAGTTGATCATCTGTATTTAGGTAAATTGGACTGAAACATGCTCAGAGGACTGCTCACTTCCTACGCTGAGGTCCTTTGCCAAAAGAATCACACAGGCCTAAGGACCTTGGAAAAGCCAGTGCTCAACAAGCCTGCTATGGGGGAATGTCTCAAGGACTGCTGGCCTCCCTGCAGGCACCACAGGCCCTAAAAAAGTGAGCCTTATTGTCAGCTTCCTCGAAGGCAGGGTGACCCGTTTTGTCCTGTTTGTGTCCCTCTAAGCATCTTGTACGGTGTCTGGCCTATACTAGATGTTCAGGTGCATGCTTATTAAATCAAAATGGATTAAACATAGACTAGAAAACTGTAACTGCTCTTGCTTTGGAAAACCACAGTAACTTTCTCAGGTTTATCTTGTGGTGATTTTATGGTTGTGATAATGCCTAAAACTCTGAACACAAGAGAATTTGTGTACTAGTTCTTAGAAACAGTAAGAAGAGAACAGGTGAAACTGCATTTCACTCTGTAGCCAGATGTAGTCTGAGATGAAAAAGAGTATCAGGGAGAAAGCAGATGGTGACAGAGTTTAAACAGGTAGGTCAGGAAGATGAAAAAAATACAGGGAATTGGTAAAGTTAGAAAGGTTCTTTTTTTTTTTTTTTTGAGTTAGAATCTCATTCTTTTGCCCAGACTGGAGTGCAGTGGCCGCTCCTGGCCACCGCAGCCTCGACCTGCTGGGCTCCGGCGATCCTTCCGCCTCAGCCTTCCAAGTAGCTGGAATTACAGGCACGCGCTACCACACCCGACTAATTTTTTTGATTTATTGTAGAGATGAGGTCTCGCTTGCCCAGGCGGGTCTCAAGCCAGTGGACTCAGGCAATCCACTCACCTCAGCCTCCCAAAGCGCGGGATGACAGGCTGAGCCACCGAGCCCGGCTAGAAAGGTTCTTATCCGTATCATGGTAAATATGTTGAAGGGGCAGGACTGAGAGCTGATCTCTAGAGCCAGCCCCTAGAAACTCTCTTCTCAGTAAATTGCTGCTCTATATATCAGCTTCTTTTTAAAAAAATTTTTTTGTTAATTTTAAAGTTGTGGGGGACATTGCAGGATTAGGTATGTAAGTAGTCATCTTACAGGCGATGTCTGGGCCTCCCATTGATCCTCACTTTGCCTGGCTTTTTAAACTTTTTTTATTTTTTAAATTCAGGGGTATACGTGCGTATTCATTACATGGACGTATTGTGTAGTGGTGGGGATTGGGTGTCAGGGGGCCCTTTCCCCAGATAGTGAATGTTGTGCCTCATAGATAGTTTCTGAGCCCTAACCTCCCTTTCTCCTCCCCCTTTATTGGTGTCCCTAGTGTCTATTATTCCCATCTGTGTGACATTTAGCTGCCACATGAGTGAGAACATGCAGTATTTGGCATTCTGTTTCTGAACCAGTCTGCTTAGAATGATGATCTTCAGTTTCATCCATGTTGCTGCAAAGTCTATGATTTCATTCTTTTTTATGGCTGTGTAGTATTCCATGGTGTTTAGATACCATGTTTTCATTATTTGCTGATTGGTTGATGGCCATTTATATTGATTCCACATCTTTGCAATTGTGAATTGTGCTGCGATGAACATTTGGGTGCAGGTGTATTTTTATATAATGATCTCCATTCCTTAGGGTAGATACTTGGTAGTGGGATTGCTGGTCAAATGGTAGATCTACTTTTGTTTCTTGAGTAATCGTCATACAGTTTTCTATAAAGGCTGCACAAGTTTACACTCCCACCGACAGTATATAAATGTTCCATTTTCTCCACATGCACGCCAGTATCTATTTTTTAAATTATTTTATTATTTTTTTGAAAGCAGGATTTATTGAGAGGACAGAAAGTTTCCCACAGTGAGAAGGGACCCAAAGGAGTTCCCCCCCACTTTTTTAAAATAAAGGCCATTCTGACTGGTGTAAGGTGGTATCTCATTGTGGTTTAATATGCATTTTCTTCATAATGGGTGATGTTGAGTATTTTTTCATATATTTGTGGGCCACTTTTATATCTTCTTTTGAGAGATGTTTATTCACGTTGTTTGCCCACTTTTTAATGGGGTTCTTTGCTTTTTATCTTGTTGATTTGTTTAAGTTATTTGGGTGGTTGAGCACACACAAGTCAATAAATGTAATCCACTACATAAACAGAATTAAAAACAAAAATCATATGTTGATTTCAATAGACACAGAAAAATCATTTGATAAAATTCTTCCTCTTTTGAATATGATTATTTAACTGGTTACTGTGAGCCTTCTTAGTTTTATCCCCAAAATGGCAGGATACATTGTAAAATAAGCTCTTGGCATCCAGATTCATCACTAATGACCACAACTTAATTTTATAAAAATTTAATAAGTTTATTAGAAATCTCTACCCAACAATTAAAGAATATATATGGTCAATTCTTGTTGTTCATGGTGGTTATATTTTATAAAATCTCTATGAACACTGACTTAGTGAATTCTGAAACATTGGTCACAGGAGAAGTATAAAGTTCAGTTCCTGCAAACCTCTGGTCACAACATTTTTATCAACCAATCCATATGTAACTTGTTTGGTGTGTATTTCTATTTAAAGGCAGCTTATTTAATATACACCGTTGCATTAACATTGAGCTCAAGGTCAGTAGCACTATGACTGATGCCTAGAGGAAACTTATCTAACACACACATTTTCCCCCAAAAGCACATCATAGCCTTCTTGGAGCTAAGGACACTATGCTGGCAGGCCATTTTCAATAGCAAAACCACCAACCAAAAGCACAAAAATGCAAAGAACGTGGCACTGAATTAATTGCAAAAAGGACATTTGTTTGTAGTATGAGAGCTGGACCAAGAAGTCAGGATGTCACCTTGTTTCACCTCAGCTGGGAATGTGTGCATTGGACAACTCAATTTTTTACTGCTTTGTGTGTGTCCTCCAGTGACTATGAATGCACCACAAGTATTGACTTTATGGTCACAAACACATCTTAGTGAGTAGATGAATTCATAAATATGGGAATCCACCAATAATGGTCAACTATGTTCTTCTCAAGCACATATGGAGCATGTGCAAATACTGGCCATATTCTAGGTTTAAAAAACTCAGCTATCAAAGAATCAGTGTGACACAGGTTGTACTGTATGTCTAGAACACATCATTAAAGCACAAACTAATCTCTGCTCTGCCAAAATAACCCTTATAACTAAATAATAATGACAATAATGTAATTCAAAATGTGCAACATATAGTTAACAGAGTAGATAAAGATAATTTTGTGTAACTCTAAGTGCTTACATTTAAAAAGAAGAAAAGGTAACATTTATTAAGCTAAGGGTAAACCTTAGAAAAGGAACAGAACTGATATAAGGATAGTAAAAATAATGAGACAATAGAAAAATAAACTAGAGCAGCAGAAAAGAAACAATAATTTAGATCAATAATGCCAAAGATTAGTAGGTGCTTTTGAGGTGAAACTGATCATTAAAAAAAGGCAAAACAAACAAAAAAATCTTAGGAATGAAATGGGTCATAATAAAATACAGCAGAGTTAGTAAGGCAGTAATATGTTTTATATTTTGCCCACAATAATACAAGTATATATAAAATGAACACATTCTTCAAATTAAATAGAAAACCCAAATAGTCCCATAACTTAGAAAAATTCAACTAGTAATCAACAACCATCCTAGAATGATTGTTGATCTTATAAGTTCTACAAAACCCTAAATAATGGAGTATTTCAGTCTTATGCAAAGTCTTCAAGATGACAGATAAAAAGAGAAAACATTCCGACTTGTTTTGTAAATTAATAAGTTTGATATCAAATTTTTACATAGAGAGTAAATTTAAAGTAAATCAAAGGCCAATCTACTTATGAAGATAGATGCAAAAGTCTTACGCAAAACATTGACAAATTGAATCCAGGGAGAATATGTAATAATACCATAGAGCATGTTAAACATTTTTTATCACAGCAGTTTATTTCACCCATGCCAGCTCTGGCATGTCTCCCTTTCTTTTCCCCTCTTCTTTCTCTAATAAACTTTGTTTAAAAACTAAAAAAAAATTATCTCAGGAATTTATGGTCAGTTTTATAGTGGAAAACCTAATAATAAATTTACTGCATTAATAGACATGAGAACAGTAATGATATTCTTAATAGATGCAGACAAGTCATTTGATAAAAAGATTTTTGGCCAATTAGGAACAAAAGAGGGGCTATACTTCAAGCTGCAATAGTTTATATAATGGTGAAATGTAAGAAACCTTCTTTTTTGAATCAGGTATAATACAGGAATACCTAGAATCACTGTTTGCATTCAACAATGCTTCAAAGATCCAAAAGTAAAGTGAGCAAAAATTGTGCATGAGACTTCCCCACGGGCTCCTGTTATGCAGGAACATGGTAAACCTACTCGTTATCCTTTGTGGAAGGTTGTTTTTTCCTACCACAGTCCTCTAGATTGTATCTAAATATTTTGAGTAAATTAAAGTTAGGATGTTATTCTAGGATGGGTGGCTTAGCATGGTTGGCTTTCCCCTTTAGAAAACGGGAATGCTACTTACCTTTGCCCTTTAAGTCTTCTAATATCCCTTCTCAATGTCCATATAGAGATTACTTGTATAGTTATAATGATTTTGTTTGAAACGAATCTAACTCTGAGCAGCCAGCAGGTGCTGAGCCTGGGAGGTAACTTATGCTCTACGTGTGATAGATCCAGAGCTAATCTCCATGTTCATACAATTCTTGACATCCAGTGGACAGAATTATTTATCAACTGTGCTTATTAGAGGACGCTCCCCATCAGGGACCTCTCTAAGATTCTCTAAGGCTGCAGCAGAGTAACCCTACAATTTCTCAGTTTCTGAAAGAAGTTGACTCTGGTTCTATGGCTTCCCTAGTTTCCTCAGTCTTGCTAACCAGTGAACAGTTATATAACTTGTAAAAGATCCCTGGAAAGACTTTTTGGGCTATAGCTAGGTTGGTCCCCTTCAAGCCATTGGGAATATTGAGCTGTGCCTTTGAGGCCTGAATAGTGACAACTGGGGTGTGAGATTTGGGCAGCCATCTGGTGACCACCCCATTCTTTCCTTCTTGCAAGTCCATCTCATTAACATCACAGTCTCTAGCTTTCCCTCTTATCTCAAGATAAGGTAGCAATCTAGATTGTCATATGAAAGTGTCCAACTTAAGACAGCCCCAACTAACTAAAACTGTTTTTACAAAATACCATATTGGCCAAAAACGTTTGCTTGGTGTATATGATTTGTGAACCAACATTTGTAACCCCTGCACTAGGTTGTTAAGGTTGACTGGAAAGGGCCATATTTGTCCTGCTCACCGTTATATCCCTAGCACTTAGTACAGTGTCTAACATAAGAATAGAAATTCAATAATTGATGAATGATAGACAAATCAGCCCAGTAACTTTGTCAAAGAGGATATGAGAGGATTTTAATTGGGCCTCTCCAAGCTACCACCAGTTTCTCCTCTAAGCTACCACCAGTTTCTCTTCTAGGTGTTCATACACTATTTCTTTGACTGTCCAGGAATTATGTTAAGTGACAATCCACTTTCCCCTTTAGAAAATGGAAATGCTACTTACCTTTGCTATTCTGGTCTTCTAATATCCCTTCTCAATGTCCATATAGAGATTGCTTGTATAGATACAATGATTTTGTTTGAAAGATTTCTGAGTTCCTTGGCTTTAATCCATTTAGGAACTTGAACTCATTGGGAGCAGGCAGTTTTCTTACAAACTCTATATCCACCTAACCCGTTTAATTCCACCCCTTTCAAAATTTAGATCATTTTTCTTGAAAAGACAGAAGTAAAACAGAAATTGAGCTCTATTTTCTCTTTGCTATCCACTCACATTACACCATCATTCCTAAGTTAATGCCTAAAATTATTCTTATTCTTATTAATAACCCATAACTTAATACATTCCAAAGAGTGATCACATACTTGGCCTGGAATAGTTATTGCAATTTAGGAAAGGAATATCCTGGCTAAAACTTGAACCAGAACCAAATAGGACAGATGGTTTTATTCACTTATCCAACAACTATTTATTGATCATCTGTTATATGTCAAAAAGCATGCTAAGCGCTATGAATGAAGAATTATATGTTTTTGACCTGGAGGAGCTCACAGTTTAGGAGGTGGGGTGGGGGTGGGCTGGGGAGTTAGAGAAATAGGATAATCATCAAGCAGTTTAGTACTAGGAAAAAAGAAGGTGACTGTTAGGAGTCAAAATGAGACATTTTAAAAAATGACTTTTTTTCCTTATTTGATAAAGTTTTGGCTTATTGGATGAAAGACCACTGTACAGGAAATATATCTGGATTTTAGCAAAATGTCAGTCTCATCATCTAGCATGACACCTCGGTAAAATATTCTGAGCAAGCAATTCTGAAAGACATGGACTAAATGTAATACAGTGAGTTCAATTTATAATTGGTTGAATATTAAAAGGGCAAATAATACCTAGATACTAACATGAAGTGTTTTTTTTTTCTTTTTTTAAATTTTCATTTTGAAATTGTGGCATACAATTCAGGGTTAGGTATACAAGTGCCACTGTGCAGGTACCCTCATTGATGAAGTGTGCCCCCCCTTTCCCCAGGTGGATATTGACTACTGTCAATCCGGGCTCTCCACCTCCCACCCCCCTCCCCGCAGTTTCCCGCTACTTTCAATCCCTTTCCTATAGTAATACGGTAGTTTTTCAAGGTCCACTTATGAGTGAGAACATATGATACTCATCTCTTTGTTTCTTTGAGACATCACTCAGTATTATAAGCTCTAATTCCATCCATGTTGCTGCGAAGTTCATGATTCTGTTCTTCTTTATGGCTGCATAATATTCCATTGTGTACATGTACAACATTTTTTAATGCAGACCTCTTTTGATGGGCAGCATGGTTGGTTCCATGTTCTTGCTATTGTGAACAATGCTGTGATAAGCATACATGTGCATGTATCTTTTTTATAGCGACCTGAGTTCTTCTGGGTATATTCCCAGTAGGGAGATTACGTGATCACATGGAAGGTCAATTTTTAGGAGTTTTAGGAATCCCCACACTGATTTCCACAGAGGCTGTACTAGTTTACACTCCCACCAACAGTGTAGAAGTGCTCCCTTTTCCCCACATCCTCTCCAGCATCTGTTATTTTCTGAGTTATTGATGATGGCCATTCTGACTGGAGTTAGGTGGTATCTCAGTGCAGTTTTAATTTGCAGCTCCTTGATGACTAGTGAGGCTGAACATTTTTTCATGAATCTGTTGGCTGCTCATATGTCTTCTTTTGAGAACTGTCTATTCATATCTTTTCCCCACTTTGCAATGGGACTGTTTTGTTTTCTTTTCATCACATTTGAGTTCCTTGTAGATCCTAGATGTTAGGCCTTTGTCAGACATACTGTTGGCAAGTATTTTTTCCCAGTCTGTGGGCTGTCTCCCTGCTCTCTTGATGGTTTCTTTGGTTTTGTAGAAGCTTGTCAGTTTGATGAGGTTCCACTTGTCTATCTTATCTGTTATGGCATGGGCACTTAGGGTTTTGATCAGGAATTGGTTGCCAGTTCCAATTTCCATAAGAGTGTCTCCTGCATTTTCTAAGGTTCTTACAGTTTGAGGTTTTACATGTAGGTCTCTGATCCATTTAGAGTTAATTTTTGTGTATGGTGATAGGTAGAGGTCCTGTTTCAATCTTCTGCATGTGATCAGCCAGTTTTCCCAGCACCATTTACTGAATAGGTTCTCCTCTCCCCAATGGTTGGTGGTGGAGGCTTTGTCAAAGATGAGTTGGTTGAAAAATTGAGGTTTTGCTTCTGAAATCTCAATTCTATTCCATTGATCTATATGCCTGTTCTTGTACCAATACCAGGCTGTTTTGATGATTGCAGCTTTATAATAAAGTTTAAAATCTGGGAGTGTGATCCCTCCTGCTTGTTTTTTTGTTTGTTTGTTTGTTTTTGTTTTTGTTTTGCTGAGAATTGTTTTGGCTATTCTTGGTCATTTATGTTTAAACTGAACTCTTAAAGGATGAGAAATAGCTGTAGTCATCTTATCTGATTTTTATTTTCCCAAAAGTCTTCAACATTTATTTTCATGGTATTTTCTTGTACCTCCACCAAATAGTCACTCAATTAAAAAACACTTAAGTTGGTACATAGTTGAAGAAGGAGGTAAGACTCTTATGTGGGGTTACATTATCATGATTAATTCTGATAAACTGTAAATTATCTAGACTCTAATTCTGCCTCCTAAATCTAAGCTAGTTCCCATTTCTTGTCACCAGCATTAAGGAAAAGAAATTGAATTCAGCTTCCGCTTCTCGATTGGTTCCTACACTGCTCATTAATCACACTAAGTTGCTGATCTGTTTAGACACCTTCCCAAGCTACTTACAGCAACACGTCCCTTACGTCTGTCAGTAATTTTTCAGCTCCGTAGTAACTGCAGTGTTCTCTGTGAGACATGGTGCGAGAAATAATTTACTCAAATGTGATTATTTTATTTGGGTAGAGATCAACAGGGAATAGAAAAAGAGACTCTTTAAAAAATCTATGATGCAGGTCTCAAGCTCTAGAGATGCTTCTCCTTTGAGATATTTTTAGGAAAAATGGGTTCCCATCTGCCATCGTAAATGGTCCTACCCTCTTTGTCTCTTGCTCATTACTTCTATGATGACTCAATGGCACTCGATTATCCCTCCAACCGTTTTAAGTCTCCAAATGCCTGGTTCAATTGCAAAAAACTAATTTTATATACTAAGTCAAAGAACACTTACCAAATCAAACACATTATTCCAGGCCCATTTTTGGATCTCCTGCAAGTTTTCATATGTACATAGATTAGATATTTATATGGGCTAATGAAAAAAATACTATGAATTAGTCTCTAATGGCCACCCTCTAGCTTTAAGTTTGAGTAATTTACAGCAAAGCTTTTCAAATTCCTCCATGTCATGGGCTGTTTATGCCCACTGGGAACACTCTGCCTGTCTATGAGTCTTCAGAATCGACACAACAGCATTCATAATCCATGTTGACTTCCGTATTTTGCAGGCCCAAGATCACAGTAGTCATGCCCTTCTGAGATCCAAAGTCAGGACCTAGCAAGGAAAGGAACCCCCTCAGTATAAGCTATTAGGCTTAGCTCCCCCAAATCTCTCTTCTAGTCCTTGAGATGATTAAAGGAAACAGCACTGCTCACAGGCCAGATTTAAGGGCCTCCAAGAATAGAAAACAGAAAGAGTTTCCTCTGTCTGTGCCCAGGGTTGTATGTCTCCATCACCCTCCCAGGTGTGAGATTCTGAAGCAGTCTCTTCTATTTTGGCTGCATTTAGTTTATTTTGTCCAGCATTTCAGAGGCGTCTCCTGCCTCTGTCCTCCGCCTGGCGAAAAGAAACTCAGCAGAAATAACAGGGTTTGCTTGTCCTCAGTTGACCTGCAAGGAAACTAGGACAGTATGAGGCTAAGAAGGCAATGTCTCTCAATAGTGCACCCGTGGTCAAGGCTGGCTCTCAGTGGCGCCTCTCCAAACAGCCAAAATCAGTGTCAAACCACCAGCCTGTGCAGTCTTTCCAAGATGCTCCAAGTGTTTATTCAGCCACTAAGTGTTCTGCCCAAAGTGGACTCCACCCAATGGTGAGCTAAGGCGAATCAAACCTTCATTCACACAGCTGGGAGTGACATGCCCACCCAGCCCGGCCCTCTGATGCCTGCAGAGTGTAGCAGCAGCTGGCTCCACACTCGCAGGTGCCAGGTACCTGGTCAGGCATGGCAGTAGTCTCTGGGGTAGGATGGGCGGAGATGTTTGTGCACAGGATACCAGCACCCCTGCCAGGAGCACCAGTGAAGGCCACTGTGTGTTGTGGAAAGAGGATAGGTTTGAGCCCCACAGGACAAGGTTTTAGTCTCAACTCAGTCTTTCTCCATCTGTGCAACCTTGTGTAAGTTCCTTAACAGCACTGGGGCCCAGATTACCTATCCGTGAAGTGAACATATTGATAACACTACCTTGTAAGGTTTTGTGAGGGTTGGAGATAACAGAAGTAAAGAATCTGGTACAGACAGCCTGTTCATAGTAGGGGTCAAGTAAATGATAGCTAAGAGAAGAAAGCCTTCCCCAAAGGCATGCCCAGGTTAAGTTCGTGCAGCAAACTTGTCCCAAGCCTGCTCTTGAGACTCTAAGGGGCTGTATACAGCCCCCTAGAGGTATGGTATTATGGAAAGTCAACAGCCTGGGAGACAGAGGCCTGGCTTAACTGTGCTTCTATTCTGTTTCCTTGAAAGATTCTCCTCATTTCTCCAGAACACGCTTATTTATTTACAAAGTAAGACTGTTTTGAATTGTTGATCTTTAAGGCTTTGGGTTTGAACCATTCCCCTGTCACTTACTAATTAGATAACTTTGCAAGTAATTTCTCTAAGAATCTCTCAGAGCTCATGATAGAACAGGCACACAACTATCCAAAACTCTTAATTATTAGCTCCCTTAAAAGGCAGTAAAAAAGTCTTCATGAGGCATTTAGTCCAAAATCCAGAATTTGTGGAATGTTCTGTGCTATTCATTTAGAGCACACTGTCATGATCGCTTATCGCACAGAACACTGTCATGTTCTGTGCTATTCATTTAGAGCACACTGTCATGAACACATTAGGGGACTATATAATGTCTGATGGTGCCAGATCGCCAACCTACAGCAAGACGCCATTATGGTTTCTAAACAGTATTGACTGGTGAAGGTCTGCAGAGTTTTTAGATCTATTTTCAACTCCATGCATGGAAACAAATGATAATTTTCTATTAACAGAGCTAACAAGGGTATCCAATGTCTCATGACCTCGCTTTCCATAGTCACAGCCCTGACAGAATTTACCAACAGGCCACCTCATGGAGCCACAAGAAGACCAAGGAAATCTCATAAAAAAAAAAAAAAAAAAAAGTCTGCTACTGGAAATGCTGTTCCAATCTTGATTTTAAAGAATCTGGAAAATGTTGAATAACCGTAACTTTCCTACAGTGCCGTGGTTTCTTTCTACCCACTTTCTGCCACAATTCAGCTAAAAACAATACATGATGTCACCTCAATCATTTGCTGATTAAAACTTCTCTAAAAAAGACACCCTTTATACCCAGGGGGCCACCTACTCAGCTGGTGTCTGAAATAGTGTTTATATTTCCATTTTTAGGCATCCAGAAGAAGCTGAGAATGTTCTATACAATTGGCATAATCTTTCCTATACCTCAGGGTTAGGCTTCTCAGCCTGAGGGAGAAAGGTTAATAAAGTATGTTAGCATGTTCCTGTGTGCTGTTTATGAGCACGTCGTGAAACATCTGGTCCTGGCTTCTCCTGAGACATTCCTCTCTGGTGCTAGAATTGGTAGTTATTTTGATAGACAGCCATTGGCATACACACCTCCATAGACATCTTACAGTAACGTTTTTCACAGAAACACCAGGATTAAGTGCCTATCTTCAGCAGGAAAAGAACATCATTTGTTTACTTTTTCTCAACATATTTGTTCAATGGATTTTTCAATCAGTGCTTGTAAAAATTCTCCTTGGAGCTTATTCAGCTCATAGAAAGTGCTCAAAAAGCTTTATCTATTGTTCTGCTGTGTATCCCTAGTACCTAAAACTAGTAGGCACTCAATAAACATTTTTTGGATAAATGAGAGTGCCTTAAAATTATTTATTGTAAAACAGGGAAAAGCACAGTTGGGGAGCCATTAAGCCATAGATGGGGAAGAAAGCATGGATTTGGATAATAGCATTGGGCTTCATCCAATTAGTTGAATGTCTTGAGAGCAAAGACTGAGGTTTCCAAGAAGAAGGAATTCTCCTTCGTGTTCTATATTGTTTGAATTTTTACACTGAACATGTATTGCTTTAGTAATATTTAATAAAGAAACAAAAAAGATCTTAGAGAGATCCAAGATGGCTGCCATGGAGCAGCAGACCAGCTTCAGTCTTGCCAAGCAAGGCAGAGTGTAGGAACTAAGCCTCTGATAAATAGAGATACCCCAAACACTTGTGGATGGGTGAAGCACCCTGTACCCAGCAAAGGTCTCTTTGAACCCATAGGGACCAGAAAATGATAGTGGATGCCGGAATCCAGGTGCCCCATCCCCCGCTGTGCACAAGGCTCGTATAGGAACTGAAACCCTGCACAGTGAATGAGGGTAGGTGAGTGTATCTAAGACGCTTTGGGTCCTTTCACTCCCTCTCAGCCGTGCACAAGTCTTCAGTCCAACACAGGAGAAGTCCTGGTCAGGGTACACTGGCAGGCAACCAGACCCCAAGCAGAACTGAAAAAAAAAAAAGAAAGAAACATGCACCAGATCAGCAGCCATGAGTGTTTTTTCTGCCAGCAGAGTCAGGCTGCTGAATCCCAAGCAGGGAAAACCTGCCTGAGGAGTGAACCTGACTGGCACCCAGCCCATCTTCTAGCCAGATCGGGAAAAATCACCTCCAAGCCCTGCGTGCCTATAGGGTTGATTCCCCTCTTCCCACTCCTCTCCCCCATGGCAGAGAAATTGCTTTTTTAAGAGCAGGGTGTGAACTTGAACAGGAAGGGAGTAACATGAAGGATACTCAAAGGTTTCCTTGGTGGGAAGTCTTCTAGGCTATAAATGGCAGACAGCAGATGGGGCATCCCACCACCCACTCTCAGCAAAGTGCTAGCAGGGGGGGCTGTTACAGTTAAGAAACCTGCCACAAGGTGGAACATGGAGCAGAAGTGAATGCCCCTCCCTCTCTCATTTAGTGACCTGTATTGAACCACAGAAAAGACCCTGGGATAGAGGCTTAGTGACTAGCTTCAGAGCCACAAAACCAAAGGAATTACAAAGAGGGAAGAAAGACCTGTCACAAATGAGGAAAAATCAATGAAAAATATAGAGTACCAAAGAGACAATGCCCCAAAAAGGCAGCTATTAGAGCACAAACAATGGAAACACCCTCCATTACCTGCCCCAGATGACAGTCACAGAAATCAGAGATTGGATGGCTAAAATGAACAGATAGAACCAAGAGAAACTAGAAGCAAAACTCACCAAAGTGGTACAGGAAGTAAAAGCGGAGTTGGCAAACTTCAAAAGTCTATTCTGAAATACTGGAAATAAAGAACTCCATCCAGGAAATCAAAAACAAAGTAACAAGCACAGGGAGCAGGATCAACCAAGCAGAGGAAAGAATCTCAGAGGTTGAAGACCAAAATATGGAATTAACCCAGTCTGTCAAAAAACATAGAAAAAAAGTTCAAAAGGAAGGAACAATGCCTCTGAGAGATGTGGGACTATGGCAAGAAGCCAAATCTATGCCTGATTGGTATCCCTGAAGCACAAAGAGAAACTGAGAACACCATGGAAGAAACATTCCATGAGGTTACCCAAGAAAATGTCTCACATTTTACTAGTGAGGTGACCAAGCACAAGAGATTCAGAGAACCTCCACAAGGTATCACATGAGTATCCAACTCCAAGACACAGTAATCTACCTCCACAAAGTAAGTATAAAGAAAAAAATTCTAAAAACAACAAAAGAGAAAGATCTTTGACAAAGCCTCCAACAACAACCACTGGGGAGAGGAGAACCTATTCACTAAATGGTCCTGGGAAAACTGGCTGATCACAGGCAGAAGATTGAAACAGGACCCCTACCTATCACCATACATAAAAATTAACTATAAA
>CAUYQG010053745.1:0-23995 GCA_963574415.1 Tarsius wallacei
TCACTGCAGCCTCAAACTCCTTATCATATGAGTGTATCCCTAAACTACTGTTGTGTTTTGCCTACCTTTAATCTTTATGTGAATAGCATTCCACCATGTGCATACTTTCCCTGGGGCTGGATCAGGGATTAATGTTATTAACATGCTGGAAAACCACTGTGGTCTCCATGTCAAGCCTCTCGATTCCATCTCCTCCTGACTGTGTCCATAGCAGGCACAACTCAGCCGGCAGCTCCTCTGTCTCTCTGGATTTTAAGTGAACGTGTAATGATCTGTGTGGACAAAGGCAGATTATTAACATCATCACCGACTGATAGTGCAAAAAGTCCGCTCCATCCACCTATCAGAACCCAGAAAGGCATCCAAGCAAGAATCATGTAATTGTCTTAGTAAGTCTAATTTAAATCCTCCATGCTTCAGGGTAAGTTCGTTTGCTCTTGCAGAAGGGGGCACCAAGGGCAGACCCCTCCAATACTACTATTCCCAAAATAAAATTGGAGTAGCATACTCAATCCTAAAACCAAGCATTGGTCACACAGCTGGCGACTCCAGCTGGAGCTGGGGGCAGAAGCAGGAGACACTGTGGAGCTGGGCTCTGTCTCCTGCAGAGGACAGGACTGAGGCTGGCCTTAAACTGCTAATGAGGCAGACCACAGCTGACCCAAAGCACCCCAAGCCCATGAGAGCACGGAAAAGCCAGGAAAGGGCTCAATGGGCACTCCCTGGAAATGAGATGCCAGGCAGCCAAGCCAGGACCTGCTGTGATGGCCTCTGGATTCCAAGACTTAATTACCGTTTGCTAATAACAACTCATATTTAACACAAGGGAAGCCAAGGGGCCGTGCATACTTCTCTTTAATGCCGGCTGCTGAGTGCACACTCTGGCTTCCTCTGCCAATAATTGGACACGCAATGAACCTCCTTCATGTCAGGTTATGGCCTTCTAGAGTGACTAGACATCAGATGAGGGGAAAGCTAGGGTCAGGGAGATTTCTTAAGAGCCCAGTGCCCAGTAGCCTGTGCTCCTGCTTCCTAGGAGAACTCAACCCTAGCTCAGCCAGAGACTCTGACGCTGGGAGAGACAGGTGGGGAGGGCTGGCGTGTCCCCTCTCAAATGTTAACTCCACCCCTCTGCAGAGACTCCTGGGTATGACCTTAAACAAGTCACTGGACCACTCCAAGCTCACCTTCCTAATCAGATAAATGGGCATGATAATACTGACCTCAGAGGGAGGCCCTGAGTGTTAAAGGAAGTAAAATAGTGCAGAAAGCCCTCAGCACAGTAACAGGCACATTGTGGGTGCTCCATAAATCCAGTCCCCCTCCTCTCCCCTAAGCAGAGTGGAGGGGGTATAGGAAACAACTGTGGGGGTGTTGTTTGTGGGAAACACTTACTAGGAGCAGAGATATGAGCTGAGTCTGAGAGAAAAGAGAAAGTTTTTGCCCAAAGGACACAGGACAAACGACAAATTAATTACAGCAGGCTAAATAGAACAAATAATGAATAAACAAACACTCAGTTCTTAAGGCTAGGTGGGGCCCCGAGTGCTTTCTGGTCCGTTATCTCATTAGAGCCTCCCAGCAACTCTCCGTGGGTGCCTTGACCATCGCTATTTTGCATGTGAGGAACTGAGGCTCAGAAAGGTTATTCACCTGCCCAAGGTCATAGCTAGAACTTGCAGGACTCACTTCAGTGGCCCCTCCCTCTCAACACAGCCCCTCCCACACCACATGGGCGGCGTAGACAACCAAGGCCAAGGGAGGTGGTTGGGGGGAGGCACGGGAGCCCGAGAGATAGCGAGGCATGGGGATGGGGGTCGCAGGGGCGCGGGGCTGTGTGTGCCCCGCCCGGACACGGGCCACCCCTCCCGCGCTCCCGGGCCGAGTCCCAACAGCGGGGACTTGGGCTGCCTCTCCCCTCGCCCGGGCGGCCCCTGCGGGGTCCGCGCCTTCTGCGGCGCCTTGCCCGCCGCCCCGGACGGCCACGGCGTCTGCGGGGGCTTCCGCGCCGGCTCCTGCGGGTTCGGCTTCCGCTACCGCTCCGGCGGCATGTGCGGGCCCAGCCCCACCTGCACCACCGCCCTGTCGGTCGACGACAGCACGACGAGGAGCAGGTCAAGCGTCTCAAAAGCAGGTTCGCCGCCTTCATCGACAAGGTGGGTGTCCTGGATCGAGCCTGAATCCGGCGGTCCTGGGAGGAGATGGGAATTACCAGGCCAGTCTCTCTAGAAATGGGGAGAGGGACCGCTGAATTTTTAGACGAATATTTTAGGTGGTACCTACCGACCCCTAGCATTAAATAACGTTGATACTCCCGTTGAGAAAACTAATCTAATTTCATGCCTGTTTCAATCCTTAAGATTGGGTGGAGAAAATCTCACTGGGTGCTAATGTCTTTAATATCTGTCTTATACTTGCTTCTCTCTCCTTTTTTGTTTTTTGTTTTTTGAGTTGGTGTTTCACTGTCACCCAGGCTGGAATGATCACAGCTCATCACAGCCTCGTCCTCCTGGACTCAGGTGATTCTTCCATCTCAGCCTCCCGAGTAGCTAGGACTACAGGTGCACAGTACCACACCCAGCTAATGCTCGGCATCCATGAGGCAGGAAGCTGCAGCCCAAGGGAGCTGGTTCTGTTTGCGACGTCCTTTCAGGGCAGCACGATAGCCTGCTGCCACAGTGTCTCTCTCATTCGGATGATTTCCAGGAGCTTCCCGGCAGTCCTTACTCCCCACACCTTTTCCTAAACCTGCCCCCACCCTCACTACCTGCCTGACCTCCAGAGACATATCGCATGGTGCCCACCAAGTGTTTAGGCCACCTAGGACCACACACACACCCCCACATGCCTCTTCGAGTCAGGCACCCTGCTGATGATGAGAGTCTGACCTTCCTGACCTCCCCTGCTAAGAAGCCTGCCCCACCTAGATCGTCCATTCAATCAGCTCCTCACCAAACCCAGTGGCCACTGAGAACATCGGTAAAGAAACTGGAGGCCCTGCCTTGGGGAGCCTATGGCCAGCACTGCTCTACATCCCTTTCCTCCAGGAAGCCTTCCCTGATTGTTGCTACCACCAGCTCCGCCTGTGCTCCCTGCACAGCCCACATGCCTCTTAGTTTCTCCCAGGCCCACCTGGGCAGACCCTCCCTGGGGCCTGAATGAGCAGTCAGAAAACAACATCCTCCAGGAGCATCCTCAGGCCAAGAAAGGCCCACCCCTTGGCTCTGCACATTTCACTGCTGGCTGGTCTCCAAGGACGGCTGGGGATGGTGGCTTCTCCCACCGATTCCCCCCCACCAACACCACCCCTCCATGCCAGGTGTACTTCCTGGAGCAGCAGAACAAGCTGCTGGAGACCAAGTGGCAGTTCTACAGGAACCATCTGTGCGGCGAGAACAACCTGGAGCAACTGTTCAAGGGCTACATTGAGACGCTGTGGCGGGAGGACGAGTGTACGGAGGAGGAGGCTGGCCTCGGAGCTCAACCACATGCAGGAAGTGCTGGATGGCTGAAATGAGTGCAGTGGGGAGGAAGGTTTGGAGAAACGAAATGGGATTAAGTCAAAGCAGGATAGTTTGGGGTTAGACCATAAGAACTTCCTGACAGGAAGAAGACAGAGACAGTAAGCCTGTGGCGGGGCAGGGGGGATCATCTTCTGGGCCGGGAGTGTAAACATTGGAGAGATTCTGAGCTACCTCAGCATTACGTGTTTATTTCATTAATTCATCAGGCATGAATCGAGCATCTCCTCAGCATTGCAGGTGTTGGGCTCTGAGTGGGGAAGGAAGGGTTTCAGAACTAGGGTGGGGCTCCTGCCCCTGGCGTGTTACAGTCCAGAGACAGGGAGGAGGCCTTGGAAAATGTACAAGGCACCCACCGTCCCCACCAGGAACAACAGTCCCTGAAATAGGAAGAGCCTTGGGTGGCGTTTGGCTTGAATGGCCAGACCTTCCTGATTTCTGTGACTACCTCCAAAAAACCCAGATCTGGGATTGTGCATGACTGAACTCCATTCTCCTTTTTTCTCCCCAAATCTGAGCCCTGTGTGCTTTGTCCCCAGGTATGAGGAGGAGGTCATTGTAAGGGCCACGGCTAAGATTGAATTTGTGACCCTGAAGAAGGCAAGTGACCCCAGAATCCTCAGCCCCTGCCTTAGAACCGAGAGCGGAGACGGAAGGGAGCACCCCAAAGCTCCAACTCCCCTGGAGTCCCACAGCCGGCTCCCTACCCGTCCTCTCCCATGGTGTCCCCTGGGTACCCTCTAGTAGCAGAGCACACCCCCTCCCTGTCCTCTCCCACGGTGTCCCCTGGGTACCCTCTAGCAGCAGAGCACACCGCCAGCTTCAAGCAGGGCATGTTCTCCCCAGCAAAGGCTTGCTCCTGTCCAGCACACAGTGGGCAATCCATCAGTATTCATGAAGGGAAGGACACATGAGTGCTGGGCAGTGGATGCATCCTCGGCCCAGCCACAGCAGGGAAATGCGGGTGTGGACGACAGCTATCACCCCTCAGCTCTTAGAATTGACTGTACCATGCCTGAGCAACATGCCTACCCAGGCCCCTGGATCTGAGGAAGGCGGGGGTCACTGAGAAGGACTGAGGTGCAGGCGAAGGTGCTTGCCCACCCTGAGTCTCACTGTTGTGAAATAGACAGAAGTGGCCCCTGAGCCCTCTTCTTTGGATCTCAGGTCTAGATTTTTTTCTATGAGCTTCCAGAGCAGAGAGGAGAGGGGCGTCATTAGAACTGACCATTTGACACTAAGTTCTGGCTCATCGTTAGTGCAAGATGTGGGTGTGGAGGGGTCATCCTAGCAGATACTGGAGGAGGTGCCTAAAGCCCCCGGGATGCCGCTCCCTCCCCCAACCGGCTGCTTCCCCCACTGACTGAGACAGGGCATCACCAAGCCAGAGTACCAGGCTCTGGGATGAGCATCCACGAAGGGTTTCTAGGGTTTGCTCAGGAGGTGCCCCGCCCTGGTGGGAAAAAAAAATTCAGTGTGCTTGTGTGGTTTCCCCGGCCCAACTCTCCTAATGGGCCACCCTCTCCCCGTAGGACATGGACTGCGCAAGTCGGACCTAGAGGCCAACGTGGAGGCCCTGGTCCAAGAGATTGACCTCATCAGGCAGAGGAATGAGGAGGTGAGGGGCCACGGAGCCATGGAGGTCAGCAAGGGGGATGTGAGTTAGACAGTGGGAAGGCTTCATCACCGTTCAGACCTTTGAACTCCTTGGTGGGGCAAGGGAGTGCCAAGCAGAGCTGGGAGACCCAAGGCAGGTTCTGCGTCAGAAGGTGAAGTGTCATTGGAACTCTCATCTGCCATGACCCTGGCAAGCTGGTGTTCCTGGTTTCCATGGCAACAGTGATCACGAGCTGGTCAACTCTGGCCCTAGACCCAAAGGTTCAACATGGGAGTTGACTAATATCAGGCAGCGGGCTTCAGACATGAACTCTCTCCTCTGGCTGTCTCTCTCAACCTCAGGACTCTGGGGCTAGGGAGGACTGCCCCTTCGAGGGTGGCTTCAGACAATGAGGCTGTTGGAGGAAGCAGGGGAAAAGGACAGGATGACAGCCAGGTGAAATGCCAGGAGTGGTGCTGTGGATTCAACGAGCTTCTGCCGCCCTGGCCCCCACCCCTTCAGGAGATCCGCGTGCTCCAAGCCCACATCTCAGACACCTCAGTCGTTGTCAAGATGGACAACAGCCATGACCTGAACATGGACTGTGTTATCGCTGAGATCAAGGCCCAATACAACAGCATCACCACCTGAGGATGAGTCCTGGTACCGCAGCAAGGTGACATGGCAGCAGGAGGGATGCGAGGGATCTGTTAAAAAGGCTTCTTTGCCTGGGGACTCTGATCCCTAAGGACAGTGAGAGAAGGGCCACCTCTCTGGGGTGCAAGGACAGGTCTGCCGTGTGTGGTTGCACAGGCTGAGCACTGCCCAACAAGCACAAGCCTCCGTGCTGTCCTGAGTGGATGGGATTCCCCGTCGAGTCTCACAAGCGTCCCTGCCTCCCCCAGTGTGCGGAGATGAGGGCCACGGTGATCAGGCACGGGGACACCCTGCGCCGCACCAAGGAGGAGATCAACGAGCTCAACCGCATGATCCAGAGGCTGACGGCCGAGGTGGAGAACGCCAAGTGCCAGGTAGGGTCTTCTGTGTCCAAGGCCAGAGAGGCTGGGGCCTGCCCCGTGTCCCACAGCCTGCATGCACCCTCTCTGGATCTCACCCCTCATCCACAGCCCCGTGTGCATGTCCAGCCCCTGGTCATGGTCCCTCAGGGGGTCCCAGGTGGTGGAGGCAGGAGGCCCTGTTTCTGGGCATTCCCAGCTGGGTGGAAGGAAGGGACACCTCCCAGTCATGGACAGAGAGCCCCAGGGACCGTGACCCACCTTGCTTCCTTCTGGGCCCCCAGAGCATCAAGCTGGAGGCCGCGGTGACCCAGTCCGAGCAGCAGGGCGAGGCGGCCCTCACCGACGCCCGCTGCAAGCTGGCGGAGCTGGAGGCCGCCTTGCAGCAGGCCACACAGGACATGGCCTGCCTGCTCAAGGAGTGCCAGGAGGTGATGAACTACACGATGGGCCTGGACATCAAGATCGCCATCTACAGTCACCTGCTGGAGTGCAAGGAGCGTGGGTGTCAGAGGGTGTCAGCCTGCCCCAGGTAGAGCTGCAGGGCTTCTGGAACCCGGGCTTCCCTGCAGACAGTCACCTCTAATGTGCACTGGCACTACTTGGACGAAGGAACTGCAGGTTAACAGATTTCATCAGCCGTGCTCCCCACAACTCATGTTCCTCTCTGTGCTCTCCCCGCTAGGTTGTGTGAGGGCATGGTTCTGTCAGTGTCCGTAAGTCATCTATTTTGTGGCTTCTAAAATAAGGGCTTGGGGTTTTGGGCAGGCAAACTTTTCCTTAAAGTATCAGATAGTGATGGCTCCAGCCTGTAATCCCAGCACTTTGGGAAGCTGAGGCGAGAGGATTGCCTGAGCCCGTGAGTTCGAAACCAGCGTGGGCAACATGGTAAGAACTCATCTCTGCAATTAAAAGAAAAATTTATCCTGGCATAGTAGCACACACTTGTAGTTCCGGCTATTTGGAAGTCTGAGGCGGAAGGATCACTGGAACCCAGCAGGTCGACACTGGGGTGGCCGTGAGTGTGCCACTGCACTCCAGTCTGGGTGACAGAGTGAGACTCCAACTCAAAAAAAAAAAAAGTATCAGTTAGTAAATACATTAGACTTGCGGGCCATGCAGTCTCTGTCTCAATGCTGTCCTTAGAATGTGAAAGCAACCACAGCCATAGACCCATAGTTTTTATTGGCTAGGCTCCAAACTTTATAAAATAGGAAGCCAGAGGGCGGCCAATGTGTGCAGACCAAGGAAAGAGGAGATGGGGCGGTGAGGGATTGTGGAAATTTAAGTAGCTATAGTCGTGGGCTGCACAGGACACTTAGGTCAAGTTTGGACCACCTACAGCATGGCAGTCCCATGAGATTATGATGCCATATGTTGGCTGTACCTTTTCTTGTTTAAATACACAGATACTTACCACTGTACTACAACTGCCAACAGTATTCAGTACAGGAACATGCTGTGCAGGTTTCAGCCCAGGAGCAATAAGCCCAGGTGTCTAGGACGTGCACCACCTAGGTTTGTGGAAGTACACTCTTGAGGGTTACACAACACGATTGCCTACGACGCATGTCTCAGGACATCATTCAGCAATGCATGACTATATTTCTGCCTATTGAGAGGGCCCAGGCTAACAGTGCATCAAGGACACTTGAGGTTAGACTGCAGGAGGGAGTGCCCGGGTGTGAGGGTTTTGGGTTTGGGGGAGTAGGTAGAAAGGGAGGGGGATGCTCTGAGCAAGAGGAGGGGGCTCCGGCCAGCAGGTGGGGCTGCTGTGGTGAGTTCCAGTGGGGACTGAGCCCTGCCCCCGCCAGCAGGTGGCAACCCATGGATGTCGGGCAGTGTCTGCAGCACCCCCTGCAGTGGAAACCTGGCGGTGAGTACCCTGCGGCCTGCTCTGCACCAGAGAACACTTATCCCCACCCCTACCCCCACCATGCATTCCTCTCCCCACTTACTTCCAGGGACAGCCGGGCTCCCGACTGCTGAGTATCTAAATGACCCTGTCCTTGCAAGCCTAGGCAAAGACCCAGCCCAACTTGGGCAACTGGAAGCTTGGATGCCTGTGGCTTCTGAGGGACAGTTGGGCCCCGGCGCCCCTTGGGTGTGGACATACTGGGATATGGGCTTGCTGTGCAGGGTCTCTCTGCCTCCTAACCCCATGCGTGGTGACAAGCTGCGTCTCCCATTACAGCTTTCCTGGCTGCCTGGGTTCCCTCCCTCTTTTCTGCTTGGTCTCAAGTCTCCAATAAAGCTCACTTTCATAGATAACACGTCCTGAGAACCTCTTGTGTGTCCTGCCCACTTCGCCTTCTCAGCTGAGATTCACAGGGTCAGAGGTCAACAAAGAGCTGTCCTTGACCATGGAGGGAGGGAGGGTTGATTGTCTCTGGGTACCCCACCCCACATGAACTACATCCTGAAGGGCACATGAGATAGGCCGGAAGCCCCAAAACCCAGACACGCCAAAACAGGAGATGGAAGGACAAAGGAGGGTGACCCTTAGGCAGGAGGGGAAGGGCCTGGATCCCCTGACATCTGGGGTGGGGACCTCATCACTATGGCTGCTGGGACATGAGCGATCCACTTTCACTCCCCATCTCCAGTCCCACCTCAACATAAGAACATTCCTAGACCGGGCCAGGTGAGGTGGCTCACACCTGCCATCCCAGCACTCTGGGAGGCCGAGGCAGGAGGATCACTTAAGGTCAGAAATTTTAAGGTTACAGTGAGCAATGATTGTGCCACTGTACTCCAGCCTGGGTGACAGAGCAAGACCTTGTCTCTAAAAAAAAAAAAAGAAGAAAAGAATATTTCCAAACCATGGGGTCAAATACACAGACATCCCCTCAGAAACCAACACATCCCAAATTGCTCCCCGGCCCCCTGCGCACACCATCACCCCCATCACCCTCGGGAACCCCAGACACAGAGCCCTCCCACCTCCCATCCATCACGTGTGCTGCTGCCCATCTGGGACAGACATTTCCATGACAGGCCCTGACACAAAACGCCCAACACATTCACAGAATTCCATGTCAGAGATCCTGACATATAGAGGCCCCCCATCAAGCACAGACTTAACCCCCGATGGGCTCTCCCCATCCCCATAGACTCAGATGCACAACCCTTCCCTCTGGCGAAGCCTGAGACACAGACCCCTTATGAGGGACCTAGACTCAAGAACCCCCCTCCTCTTACACACAGACCTCCTCCCATAGCCATCAGTCCCACAGAATCCAAGCTGCAAGACCCCTCCAGGGCCCAGGGTCTGGCTGACCCTGAGCCTGGCAGACCCAGCACCAAGAAGGATTAAGGGCAGCTGGCATGAGTTGGCTGGGCCATCCGAAACCAGGGCCTGGGGGAGCCGAAGGTTTGTGGCCTCTTCACCATAGGAGGATTGCGCTCTGGCGGCACCAGGCATGGGGGAGGGCACAAAAGCCTTCCCACCCCACACTGGGCAGGGGTGGACTCCGATGCCCACTCGCTGGCAGTTCCCTATGGCCTTTCTGGGCTTCCTCAAGAGAAGCATTCCTCAGCCCCAGCCCTGGGGGGGAAGCCAAGCCTCACACTAGATAAGGGTGTGGTTCCTTAGGGTAGCGCCCCAGGTCCCCAGATATTTTCTCAGCCTCCGGCACAAGACGCCTCCTCGTCACCAGGGCAGGCCCTGCCTTCCTTAGTCCGTGTCTTCCTTGCCCCATTCCCCATTCAGCCCAATGAAGCCAAGACAGCAGGCGGCAGGTATGGGACACCCAGGTCCCAGAAAGAGGCTGCTTTATTGGAAGCTATTCCGACATCATTTTTCAAACTGTCTTTCTGTCTTGGGGCCAAGGATGGAAGCAGGGATGGGAGTCCTCCTGTGACTATGGGCAGGGCTCAGTGGCGGGTGCTCCTGTGGCTGGTAGATGTGGTCCTGATGGAATAGGTCTTCAGGGTCCCGGGCCCCCCACTGCTTGAGAAACTCAGGGCATTGCTGCCCATGGTTCCCCCAAAGGTCAGCCCACTGCCATGGCCACCAGTGGAATTCATCACAGTTGGGAGAGAAGGGAAGGGGGTTTCCTTCAGGGCTCCAGGCCCTCCACTGCTCGAGAACCTCAGGGCGTTACTGCCCATGGTTCCCCCGAAGTTCAGCCCGCTGCCACGGCCACCAGCGGTGAAGCCACCAGTAGAATTCACCATGGCTGGGAGAGAGGGGAAGAGGGCTTCCTTCAGGGCAGGGACCCCACCAGGGACCCCATCCCTTCACTCCAGCCCCTCTTCTGCCCCAGCTGACGCTCTCCCTCACACCTGCCTCCCCAAAAGGGGCTCTGGCAGGGGTAGGGACTGCTTCCCAGGGACTCCCTAACCTGCCCCAGTGCACAGCTACTGGGGACCTTGGAGCCTAGCTAGATGTGCGCACCAGGCTATCTGGGCCAGGCTGTCATTCCCCAGACCCAGCCTTGTCTGGACAGCACAGGGCATCTTTCCCATGGGCCATAGCCAAGGACTTACAGATGTTCACGGTTCCCGCTCCATCTCCGGTCAACCTGGGGGCAGAAGACAGACCTGTGAGCAGCTCTCTCCTCTGTGCTGGAGGGCAGCACTCCCAAGCACTCTTTCCTTCCAGGCCCCAAGGAAATCCTTGCTCTTTCCTCCTTGTCCTCACCGTTCCAGGCTGCCTCTTGCCTCATGAAACGAATGAGGAGGAATGGGGGAAGGGAGGGTTCACTTAACCCGTTCTGCCCTGTGGCCACATGACCTCGGGCAATGTTTCAGGGCCTACACTTCCCACCTATAAATTGGACTTGTTTGTGAGGGTTAAAGGCACAAGTGCCTAAAGCCCTGGGCGCCCAGGACTATGGGGATGGTAGCCACATATGTAGATGGTTGCTCCCCCGACATCGGGGAATCCTCACGGTGTCCTGCTTGTGTATCCAGCCCCCAGCGCGAGACCTGGCGAAGTAATTGTTTAATGGTGTTGAAATAATTAGCGAATTGTTGACTGACTACATGGGGCTCTATCCAGGGCTGAGGAGGGAGGACGAGGTGGGGGTGGCTTTAAGCGGCCAGAGGGATTAAAACAGGTTGTGCAGTGGAAATTTAAAAGCCATTGAGACGGCTGGGTGTGTTTGTTTTGCAACTCACAGGCCCATTGTCACCAAGCCCTTGGCAGAGGAGATCAGTTTGCTCTGCAGGGGGCAAGGGAGAGCTCACTTTGGTGGAGGCAATAAAAGGAGCCCAGCTGGCCTCTGCAGCCTCCAGCCCAGGAAGGGAGCACGGAATAAAGACCAGGGGCAAGCCGGGAGTTTGCAGGAAACTCCCAGGGGCCTTGTTCAAATGCCACCCCCCTCGTCCCCTGCAAGTGCTGGGAGTTGCTGCCACTCGCTCATGGTGGGGATTGGGAAGCAACTTCAACCTCTGTCACCACGAATGCCTGAAGAACTCAACAAGGAGGCCGAATGTCCAAGGCTCTAATGATGTGTGTGACCTTTTTTTCTCATTCTAAAAAAAAAGTACTTTTGTGCCTAAGTTTTTACTTGTAACTTTGTATTCTTGGAGAACCCAACCTCCCGCCCCCACTCCCCACCACCCTCATTCCCTCCACCCCAGACCCCTGCCCCGCCAATTTGTATGATTTTCTGGACCGCAGCTCCTGGATGTGTCCCTGGGAAGGGCTGAGAGGTTAAGGGATAAAAATAAGCTGTCCACCTCTGTGTCCTCCCAGGGAAAGGAAGGATGGTATATCCTTCCAGAGGAAAGGAGCTAAGGTGATTTACAGCAACCCGGACTGAAATCAGGCTTTCAGGAAGGGAGGTCCTGCTCGCTGTGTGAGCTTGGGCAAACCATGGGCCATCTCTGAGCTTCAGACTCCTCATCTGCCCATAAGAGGAAGCTGGATCAAGTCCAACAGTAAGGGTCTACCCGCTCTGACTTCTATGAGGTAACAAGGCCCAAAGTGGGGCTCCTGCACCCACGCAGGGGGAGGGAGCAGAAAGAGACATCTTGGCAGCAGTGGCCCTGTGCCCCAATCGGTGTCCTTCCTCCCAGCGGCCTCTGTGGCTCAATTCCTCCTCCCACAAAGAAGACTGGGTGCTAACCCAAGGAAGGGAGTAGATCAGCTCAGAGGCAGAGACTGAGCCCCTTCCTCCCCCTCCCCACCTCCCATGCCTCTCCCTCCTCCGGCATCCAGGCCTCTGCCCTGTCCTTTCATTCACAGTTCCTTCTTCCACTCCACTCATCCTCAGAGTCTCTCCTCGGCCCCTCAGGAATACTGCTAAGGAAAACTTCCTTTATAACCCCAGCATCTTGAGAGGTCTTACTTCCATGTCCACCCATGATCTGTTGCCATGTTGGTTTCTAACAAGCCAAGAATGAGGGGTCTTATGTCCATGTCCTACCGATGATCTATCTCCATGTTGGGTTCAACAAGCCAAGAATGAGGGGTCTTCCAAGCTTTTGTCTACAGTGTTGCTTCTCACCCTCTCCAAATCCTCCCCAAGGCACAACTCTAAAGCCTTGTCTCCTGACTGAATGAATCAACCAGCCCAGCAATGTGAACATGAAGATCTGACTTCATAGGCAGAGGTGCCATGTCCGTGAAGAACTCCCTATCAGACTAACACATCCCAGGCTGGGAGCGCTGGTTCACGCCTGTAAGCCCAGAACTGTAGAAGGTTGAAGTGGGAGGACTGCTTGAGCCCAGGAGTTTGAGCCCAGCCTGGGCAATACAGCAAGGTCTCGTCTCTACAAAAAAAAATTTTTTTTTAATTAGCCAAGCATGGTGGCACACACCTGTAGTCCCAGTTACTCAGGAGGCTGAGGCAAGAGGATTGCCAAAGCCCGGGAGGTCGATTGCACCACTGCACTTCAGCCTGGGCGACAGAGTGAGACCAAACTCAAAAAAGTAAACAAGAATAATCCATCCCAGCACTGCCCCCCCTCCCTCCTACTACAGGTGAGTAGGGAAATATCTCTGGGGACAGAAAATATCACCCTCCTCCACAACATTTAGCCAACACCACATGATAAGGGGCTTAGTTATGTAGTGAGCAGCAGTCCAGTGTCCTGGAAGACGTTTGGACTAGGGCTCAGCACACCTTGTCCGCACCCTGGCCTTGTCCCCTCAACTACTGAAATCAAACCACAGCTCTCCCCTCTGTCGACTAGGGAATCAGTCACATCTGACCCGATTACCTGAATGGATTCTGAGAATCAACACAAGATAACCCGGCTAATAACCACACACACGGAGGGGCTGTTGTCACGTCAACTTCCCCACTGAATTCATACTACATGGTCTTTCCTTCTAGAAGTTCACCTCACTAAAGGCAGAGAAGCAAGCCTCGGCTCTGGCCAAGAACCTGGCACTCTGCAGAGGCAGGGCACACAGGAAGTGCTTGTGAACGGCTGGATGTCAAGCCTCAGACCCCACCAAGCCCTGCAAGTCTCCCCTTTGCAGCCTCCCATCCTCACCGGCTCTCCTCGCCCTCCAGCAGCTTCCGGTAGGTGGCGATCTCGATGTCCAGGGCCAGCTTGACGTTCAGGAGCTCCTGGTACTCGCGCAGCTGCCGCGCCATGTCCTGCCTGGCCCGCTGCAGGGCGGCCTCCAGCTCCTCCTGCTTGGCCCGAGCATCCTTGAGTGCCCGCTCCCCATGCTCCTCGGCCTCAGCAATGGCGACCTCCAACCTGGCATGCTGTGGGCAGCAGTGGGGCTGTGAGCTGGGAGCAGGGCTTGCCAGTCACTGCCTTCCTGCCTACCCATTCTGCAGCCAGCACCTGGGCACATTGTTTAAGATTGCTCTCCCTAGCTGGGCTCAGTGGCTCAGCCTGTAATCCCAGCACTTTGAGAGGCCGACCCGAGTGGATTGCCTGAGCCCACAGGTTCGAGACCCACCCGGGCAACTTGGTGAGACCTCGTCTCTACAATAAATCAAAAAAATTAGCCGGGCATGGTAGCGTGTGCCTGTAGTTCCGGCTACTTGGAAGGCTAAGGCAGAAGGATCGCGGGAGCCCAGCAGGTCGAGGTTGCAGTGGCCAGGAGCATGCATGCCACTACACTCCAGTTGGGACGAAGGAGGAGACTACAGCTCAAAAAAAAAGTGCTCCCCAAGCACCAGGGACTCCCAAGGGCTAAACACATGAGTTTGAATTTCCAACACATGAGTTTGAATTTCCAACTCTGGCTCTGCCACTTACTAGCGGTATAAACTTGAACAAGTCAACCCCGCTAAGCCAAAGTCTCCTCTTTTCTAAGACAGCAGTGATCACAGTGTCTACTGCATCAGGATATTTCAAGGATGAAATAAAATAAAACACAAGTCCTTGGCACAATGTCTAGCACATAGCAAGGGCTTAATAAATGCTAGTGTGCCAGCCTCGGCAAAATAGCGAGATCTTGTCATTACAAAAAATTTTTGTAAAAACTTAACCGGGTGTGTTGGCACACACTTGTCATCCTAGCTACTCAGGAGGCTGAAGCGGGAGGATAGCCCAAGTCTAGGAGGTCGAGGCTGCAGTAAGCCGTGATGGTGTTACTGCAACCCAGCCTGGGTGACAATGAGATTCCGACTCAAAAAAAAAATAGGAACCAGTTGGTAACAGGCCAAAAACAGGAGGGGCTTGGAGCAAAGAGACACCCCCAGCTGCCATGGATGTATGATCCATAGCTTATGGGTTTGGTCAGGGACGGTCTGGTTCCAAGGGACCTGCATCTGCCTTGAGTGGCTGCCACTTCCTGCCTGACTGGCCTTACAGTTCCTCTGCTCTGGGCTCATCCCCTGCCAGAAGCCTGTTGGTCCCAGGCCTGCTCTCGTTCAGCTCAGGGCTGCCCTCCTTACCCCCAGGCCAGGGATTCCTCTCTTCCTTCTCACCCACCATTCTCTGCCCTCGGACCCTCTTCCCTCAGCTAAGGCCCTGCGTCCCTGCCACCCTCCCAGCTCTCCCCAGCAGGTCCTCTGATGCGTTCTGTCCCTTGGTCACTGCTCACTGCCCAGCCCTGTCCCTCTGGCATCCTAGGGGCAGAGGCCATCCCTGCTGCCCCTCATGAGACCCCTAGGTGGTGGCAGACAATCTAGGACCCATTCCCTGTGAAAGAACTGGATGTGGTGGAGGCTGCCAGGTTTGGGAAACCACCAATTGTTACTTGGAGCCTCCCCGCCAGGTCTGGACAACTTCACAGGTGGCTCGCAGCCCTGCACCTGTGCCCAGAGGCAACCTCCGCCCTCCTGTGAACGGGGGCTGCTGGACTCCAAGGGGAGGACATTTCTGGGTAAATCACCCCACATCCCACTCCCAGTCCTCTGCAAATCAGCCTTCGGAGCTACTGCGTGTGTCACCATCTCACCCTTCCCACTGAGGGCACCTGCTCAGGGTGAGCTGCCCCGTCCACACCTGGACCTCAGCCAGGGTTTGGGAGACCCTTCCCCCTCCATCCTTCCCCCTCTAGCCCCAGCACCAAGCAAAGCGCATCCTCCCAGTCAGTCCCTCCCTGAGGCCCGTGCCCCCGCCATGTGTGTCAGGTCCTGGAAGACAAGAGCCGTGAACCAGACAGTCGAGACCCCTTCTCTCAAGGCATCTGCTCTATTCCAGTGGAGGGAGGGACAGGCAGGAACTTAAGGAGATTTCAGGGGGCAACGGGTGCTTCAGAGGACTCCAGACAGGCAGTTGACACAGTGGCTGGGTGTAAGAGGACCCCATCTCTGAGGAAGGGTCTTTCATCCTAAACCACAGGGATGAGAAAGGGACAACCATGGACAGAGCTGGGAGAACTACATTCCAGGTGGTGGGAACACCAAGTTCAAAGACGCTGGGACATGACTGCACTTAACAATGGGAGATACAGGATGCAGGCTAGTGTGGCCCGAGCAGGGTGAGGGTGGGGGATCACAGAAGCAAGATTAGGGGTGGGATGGGGCCACATGGACCACAGTGAGGGCTTCTGCTGGCCTCTGTGCCCCAAGGAACAGTGAGCGCCCAGGCACAGCACAGCGTGCCCAGAGCTAGATCTTGCAGAGTGCTCAGCACCAATGCGGTAATAATACGGGTGCTCCTCTGGCCAGCCAGCCTCCCTCCACAGCCTCCATGCCCCTCTAGGACTCTTCTCATCCCACCTCCTCAGCCCTCATTGGCCGTCACAGGGACCTGACCAAGAACCTTCCATCAGGAGCTCTCACAAGTGGGTCTGAGGCTGAGCGGCCGCCGTTTTGGCCCAGAGAAGGCAAGACTGAAGCTTACCCCCCAGCTTCCCCCTCAGCTGGCCACCCTCACATGCCCCAAGGAGCAGGAGGGCCCGGGAGGGCTTTTCCCACCTGGTTCTTGAGGTGGTCGATCTCAGCCTGCAGCCTCTGGACCGCTCGGTTCATCTGTGCGATCTCCTTCTGGGAATTCCGGAGGTCCTCCCCGTGCTTCCCAGCCTGGGCCTGGAGGCTCTCAAACTAGAGGGGCCACACAGAAAGGTATGGTGGGGATGGGCAATGATGATAGGTGGCTCATCCCTCTCCCCATCTAAGGAAGGCCCCTCCCAGCTCATTTTTCCAGGAAAGGATAGCCTGACTCCCAGCAACCTTTGCCCAATGCCAGGAGGCCAGACGGCTGGGCAGCAAGGTGATGAAAGGGTCAGGAGGACAGGGAAGGCTCCCTGGAGCCACCTTCACGGCCCCTGGGTTCTTCCCATTCCCATCATACCTAGTGTTGGAGAATCCCTGAAAGACTGTTCTCACCCCTGCACCACAGGTGATGCCCTATCTCTGCAGGCTCTCCATGTTGGTCCTTGCCTCAGGCTCACTCCTCCAGGAATGCTGGTTTACAGTGCATCCTGTTACTACCCCCAGCCCCTGCACTGTCAGCTGTCCTGCCTCCATGACACATCCGTGTCATAATTAAGCCCTAGGATTCAGGATCTGGTCTTCGTTCTTCCACCTACTAGCTGTGTGGAGTCAGGCAAATGACTTAGCCGCTCTGTACCTCAGTTTCCTCATCTTTGAAATGAGGATAGGCCAGGCACAGTGGCTCACATCTATAATCTCAGCACTTGGGGAGGCTGAGGTGAGAGGATTGCCTGAATCCAGGAGTTCAAGACCAGCCCAGGCAACACGGCAAGACCTCATCATTACAGTAAAATTTAAAAATTAGCTGGATGTGGTGGTGTGCACCTGTAGTTCCAGCTTCTCAGGAGGCTGAGGCAGAAGGATTGCCTGAACCCAGAAGGTCAAGGCAGCAACAGCCATGAGCATGCCACTGCACTTCAAACTGGCTGACAGAGTGAGACTTTGACTCCAAATATGGATAATAATGGTACTTAACTAATAGGACCATTCTGTGGATTACATGAGTCAATACAGGTAAAACACCTGAAAACCACCTAGCACTATAGAAGCACATGCCACATTTTAACTATCATAATTATTAACCCATGTCTATTTCCTCTGCCCTGTCCTCCCATCAGGCTGGGATCTTCCCCAGGCCAGAGAGATCCTTAATAGAGAACCACCAACTTAAACCACCAGTATCTGCCAGAACAGCAGGATTCCAGGCCCTGAAGCCTTGAGACACGTTGAGGAGTCAGGGCAGCTGCCACCAAGGACCCTGGCAGGAGGCAGTATGTCCCCAGTGGCTGCACACCTTGGTCTGGTACCAGGACTCGGCCTCGGCTCGGCTGCGGTTGGCCATCTCCTCGTATTGGGCCTTGACCTCTGCGATGATGCCATCCAGGTCCAGGGAGCGGCTGTTATCCATGGACAGGACCACGGTGGTGTCCGAGATCTGGGACTGCAGCTCTGCCAACTCCTGTGGGGACCACATAGAACACTGAAATGTGAGGCACAACCCATCCCTGTACCCACACCCACCTGGGGTTCCCCACTCACCAGGGAAAGAAAAAGAGAGGAGAGTCTCGGGTGGGCCAAGTCTCCAGGCAGTGAGGGGGCCCAGACCCAGCACATTGTGGCAGTTCTTTCGCCCACGCCTGGTTCCCCAAGAACCCATTAGCAGTGTCTCAAAAGGCAGTCTGACGAGATCAGCGGGCATTAAGAGACACTGTGGTGAGCTGTAATGTTCCTCACTGTGATGCCATATGGGGCGGGTAAAATGACCACATTCCACCCTGTGAAGGAATCCTGCACAGCCTCTAAACTGATGAGATGGCTCTGTTTAACTAACGTCAGTGAAGTGTGTCTGCGATGTACTGTTGCATGAAAAAAGGTATGATTCTATTTTATTAAAATACTTATTTCTCTCAAATAAAAACTAAAATGAGGCCAAGTATGGTGGCTCATGCCTGTAATCACAGCACTTTGGGAGGTGGAGACGAGAGGACTGCCTGATCCCAGGGGTTCAAGAGCAGCCTGAGCAACTTGGAGAGATCTCGTCTCTACAATAAATCTAACAAATTAGCCAGGTGTGGTAGTACGCGCCTATAGTTCCAGCTACTTGGAAGACTGAGGCGGAAGGACAACCTGAGCCCAGCAGGTAGAGTCTGCGGTAGCCGTGAGCGTGCCACCGTACCCCAGCATGGACAACAAGAGTGAGACTCCAATTCAAAAACAAAAAACAAAGATACCTCCTCACACTGTTCAGGAAGGTTATCACTAAAAAATCAAAAAACAACAGGTGTTGGGCAAGGCTGCAGAGAAAAGAGAATGCTTCTTCACTGCTGATGGGAATATAAGCTAGTTCAACCTTTGTGGAAAACAGTGTGGATTTCTCAAAGAACTAAATATCGAGCTACCATTCAACACAGTGATCCCACTTCTGGGAATATAGCCAGAGGAACATAAATCTCTCTACCAAAAAGACACCCACATGCTTATGTTCACTATAGCAGTATCCACAATAGCAAAAACATGGAACCAACCCAGATGCCCATCAAAAGTGAACTGGATAAAGAAAGTGTGGTACGTATACATGATGGAATACTACACAGCCCTCAAGAAGAACAAAATCATGGCCTTTGCAGCAACATGGGTGTAGCTGGAGACTGTCATTCTAAATGAACTACCGCAGAAACAAAAAACTGAATACTACATGTTCTCACTCATAAGTGGGCACTAAACATTGGGCAAATGGGCACAAAGGTAAGAAAAACAGGTGCTGGGCAAGGCTAAAGGAGGGAGGGAGGGAGGGACGGGGAGAAGGGGCACCCATTGGGTACCATGTCCACTACCAGGGGGACACAGGGCTCTCTACAAGCCCAAATCCCCTTCCATGCAATTGGCTTGTGTAGCAAATCCTCAGAGACCCCACAACTCTAAAATAAATGTTTTAAAAATGAAAATATATATTTCTCTGTCTCTATGTTGATTACGCACAGAAAGAGTCTGGAAAGGTAGATATGAACATGACAACAGCGGTTATAAGTGATCTGTTTTCAATGTTGTGACTTCATTTTCTGGATCTTTTTTTTTTAAATGAGTATGTGTTACTTCCACAACAAGAAGAAAACAATTTTATATGTGTGTGTTACAGATACAACTTACATAAATAAATGTATCTATGTGGCTGTGCATATATACAAATATACACGTACACACACATATATCCAATACATGGTGGATACAGGCTGACCAGCACTGAGGTCAGAAGCGCCCAAATAAGCCTCCAGGACTTCCCCTGAAATGCACATGTGGAAATTTGCTCTGAAGGGCTCACAGAGGCTACATGTTCAGGTAAAGTCTGGATGGAGAGAACTGAGAACTGTTCTGTAAGCAGCCTCCCATGCTGATTAAGCCCAGCCTCACCCGGTGATTGGCTACCCTATCTTCTGCCTGGAGCCACAGGCTCACACTGAATGAGAGCAGAGAGGTGTTTAAAACCCCAAAAGGAAAGACAGCCGGAAGCCCAGGGCAAGAAGGACTGAGAAGGTAAGGCAAACAGAGGAGTGGCCGCTTGCTGGGAGGCAACCCACACAGTCCTTCCCCTGACTTGGGCTCCCTCACGGGCCCCACCTAGCCAAAGCCATCACAGCCTGGGGTCCTCCAACCTCCTCCTCGCTCCCTTCAGTCCCACCCAAACCCCCTTTCTTAAAAATCTTGCAGTCATCCGTGGCCAACCCCCAGTTCCTCTTGAACCCCCAGTCCATCATGAATTCCTGAGTCCAGAGAGATAACGAGCAGGGGAAGGGCCCCCCCCCCCACCAACACATGCCTATACTGGCCTAGTGGGGACTGGGGGTTGGACCAGATGGCTCCCTGGCTGGAACCTGCAGAACAAGACATGTCACCCACCCCCTAACATCCTCACCATCTCATTGAGGGTCTTGAGGAAGTTGACCTCGGTATTCAGGGCCTCCACCTTGGTCTCCAACTCTGCCTTGCTCAAGTAGGCAGCATCCATGTCCTGGGGGTAGGAGCAAGTCAGGGTGGAAGGAGACCAAGTGAGATGGGTGCAAGCCAGCCCAGTCTCACTCACCACTGCCTGACCAAGAAACAGCTTCTCCAGGCTGCTTGGCATGGCCCCAGCAGGCACGTCCCCCACTGGCCCCCCCACACTGAGTGGCAGGCACCATCTCCACACATCCACAGGACCAGAGGGGCTGTCTCAGCACCGGTGTCCCAGAGGAACCTGGAGCCCTAACCCAGCACCTGGCCAGTTCCTAAAGACAGGGCCATTGGAGCACACCCCAGGTTCTGCCACCTCCCAGCTATGGAACCTGACAAGACACGACAGCTCTGGGAGCCTCAACTTCTCATCCAGCAGTCAGAAAACACGAAGTCACTCGGACTCTCAGCCCCTGCCCCAGAGATGAGATACCACCAGCCTGCGTGGTAAGCTGGCAGCATGGTAATTCTGATGAGGATGGGCTTCAGATAACACCCCAAGACAGATGCCATCCAGCTGCATTTCCCTGGGGCTAAACTCCTGGGAGCGGGGCTCACTTTTAGTCATCCCTGAGCCTCCAAGGATCCAGCACCCTGCACAGGCTGCCTTTCTGTGAGTGGGCTTGGAAACTGAGCTGCTCAGGGAGTGTGTGTTACATAGAATCCTTTTCTTTGAGTCAGGGTCTCTCTCTGTCACCCAGGCTGGAGTGCAGTGGCACAATCACGGCTCACCACAAGCCTCCACCTACTGGACTCAGGTGATCCTTCTGCCTCAGCCTCCTGAGTAGCTGGGAGACACCATGCCCGCCTAATTTTTTTTTATTTCTTATAGAAACGAGGTATTTCTGTGTTGCCCATACTGGTCTCGGACTCCCAGGTTCAAATGATCCTCCTGCTTTGGTCTCCCAAAGTGTTGGGACTACAGGCATGAGCCACAGCACCTGGCCTTGTAACACAGAGTCGTAGCTCAAAGTCCCCTAAGATACTCCTAAGGCCTTCCAGCCTCTGCTTGCACACTTCTGAGGATGGAGAGCTCATTCTTCCCTGAGGCAGTTCATCACATTCATTCAGCGAACACTTCTGGCCAGCCACATTGCCAACTTTGCCTGTGATGAAATGTTCTGGCTTTGATAAAGCTCTTCTGTATTCAGGGTTGAAATCCCTCCCTCTCTCACCTCCATCCTTTGCTCTTAGCTCTAAAGGTCCTACAGGCCTGGAAATAAGTCTAGCCACTCACCAGACACACACACGCCCACGGAACAGGCTGTGCGCACAGGGCCTGGCTTTTAGACCCCTCCCTCCCCAAGCCCATCACTCCCCTCTTACACAGCCCAAGCCAGACCCTGGCCACAGGTCTCCCCATCGGCCACTCAGGTGAGACAGTCCTATGGGCCTTTGTCCCTCGAGTTTTCAAACCACCCTCTCCAGCCTGTCTGTCTCCCTCACCTTCTTCAGCACCACAAACTCATTCTCAGCAGCTGTGCGACGGTTAATTTCATCTTCGTACCTGCAGGAGAGCAGGGGCACTGTGTGAGTGCAGTTTTGGCTCATCCCCTACCCTCCCCGCCCCCAATACAGGTGTGAAACCTGCCCCGTGTCTGCCTCCCTTCTTCTTAGGGACACATATGAAAAAACAGGTGTCCGAGCTACAAAACCAAATCTCCCTGGCTCCCACCAGGCTACTCCTTGGGCTTTGAGTCTTAGCATGGGGAGTGGAAGGGGCGGGCATTGCTGACAGGGCACGTAGGAGGCATGTGTGAATTAAAGCGCACAGGCCCATATACTGGGAAGCAGAAAAAAATACAGCAGCCATGCATACAGACTGCTTTCTGGGGCCGATACTGTTCCACGCTCCTCCAAGCACCAGCTCATCTTAACCTCACAACGATCTTGATGATGGTTCTGAGGTTACCAGAGGGGCACAGAGGCTCAGAGAGGCAGCATCGTCTACCCAAGTCACTTAAGCTGCTAGTGGCAACACCTGGACTTGAACCCCAGCAGCTGACACCATTCCATGCCCCTAGCCACTGCCTGAGGGGTGAAAAAGGGACCTGATGGGGAGAAACCTCATGGAATCGGGACAGGAATACACAAAGTCCCAGAAGAACCCAGCCCCAGCTAGCTGGCCCAGCCCCCATTCCTACCCTACCGAAGCTCTCCCCTCCCATCCTTCTTCCTCCCCAGGTGCCAGCTGGGCCCTTGGGAAGAAGAGAGCACATTGGCCTAAGTCAGTGTTTCTTTGGAGGCTCTAAAAAAGGGTGTCAGAAACAAGAGTTCAGCAGTGCCTGAGAGCTGCCGGGGCCAGTGGGAGCAGCCTGGGGCAGCTCCGGGGAGAGCAGGATGTCTGGGTAGGCCAAACCCCTTGGGGCCCAGAGAGGAGTGGGAAATGCCCAAACCCCAAAGTCACACTCCCTCAGGAGCCACAGAAGTCACCTGTCCACCCCTGCCTCAGGGCTGTGCAGCCGTGCACAGAGCTCCCCTAGACCCACTTCCTGTACCTCCTCCAACCTCCTCCTCCCCCCAGCCTAGAGCTCAGCCTGGCTCCACAGTGGTGCTGAGGGCTTTGGGGTGGGGAAAGCATGCAGGGGCGGAGCGGGGGGTGTACACCCATGCATGCACACACGTGTGAGTCCCTGACAACAGGAACTGACTAATGGCCCAGGTGGTCCCAGTCCTGCACCTGTCTGGGACTAATCTTGTTGACTTTCGCCCTAAGGAAGTGGGGGGAGGGAACCAGTGTGCCTGTTCCTGCTTAATCATACAGCTGTGGGCAGGGGACAGGACTCCCTCTCTGCCCCCAGTGCCCACTGGGCACGTGTGTCAGGGCTTCAGTCTCTATTCGGTGAGAAAAGAGCTCAGCGAGCATCTCTAAGCCAGTCTCCTTTCCAGCTCCTGTCCTGACCAGACCCACTCCCAGCCTCTGTGACCTCTCTCATCCATCACGTTGATCATTCCCCGCCATCCAGCTTCTTTCCTTCCCAAGTCGGCTCCTTTTCTCCTCCTGGGAAACAGGGACCTAAAATTCAAGTCCCAGCTCTCCCGTGACCTGCTATGTGATCTCAACCAAGCCTCTAAACCCCCCTGGTCTCTCATTCCTCACCTGAACAAAAGAGAGTTTTTCTAGAATGATCCATGGGGGTCAAACAAGTTCTGCCCCAAACCCATCAGCAGACACCTTCTGCCCTGCTCTGGGGGGCCTCGGTCATACACCCAAAGGAAACAGTGCAGGTCAGGGCTGGGCTGAGTCAGGAGAAAGGACCAGAATGACTTGGAAACAGCGCCCAGGGACAAAGAGGGGAGAAAGACGGTCCCTCCAGGGAGTTACTGTTCTGAGCTGCTGCAGCTGTGAGCCCTGGCCCCTGGGGACTTGCAGAGGACTGGTTGATGAGGGCACACTGGCCGGGGGCATTACTTGTTCTTGAAGTCTTCCACGACGTCCTGCACGCTCCGCAGCTCCACCTCCAGGCGGCCCCCATCCCCCTGCAGCACCTCCAGCCTCCGGCGCAGGCCCGCAATCTGGGCCTCAAAGGCTCCTGGCAGGCGGCTGCTCTTGGATGTTTTCTGCTCCTG
>CAUYQG010053747.1:0-17872 GCA_963574415.1 Tarsius wallacei
TCGAGACCCGCCTGGGCAAGCGAGACCTCATCTCTACAATAAATCAAAAAATTAGCCGGGCGTGGTAGCGCGCGCCTGTAGTTCCAGCTACTTGGAAGGCTGAGGCGGAAGGATCGCCGGAGTCCAGCAGGTCGAGGCTGCGGTGGCTGGGAGTGGCCACTGCACTCCAGTCTGGGCGACAGAGTGAGACTCCAACTCAAAAATAAATAAATAAATAAATAAATAAAAATAATTTTAAAAAATTCATTTTTGCAATCAGCACAAAGACAGATCTTGTTTTTTTCCCAGCTTGATAATCTTTTAATCAGAGTGTTATTTTATTTTCATTTAATGTATTTACTGATATATTTAGGGTTAAGTTTATCAAATGCATCTTTTTGCTAATTGTTTACGTGCCCTTTCTATTCTTTGCTCTCCTACTCCCTCCTTAACACTTTTGGGATATTATCATGTATTTTTACTCATCCACTTAATCTCTAATTTTTTCCAGTTGTATCTTTCAACATCTCCACTTTCTTCCTATTTCTTTGCTATTATCACCACATATTTCTCTCAACATGTTATAATTTATACAAGCATTGGTATTATTGCTGCCTTAAAGAGGCAATACATTTAAACATTTTACCCATATATTTATCCCCTCACATTCCCTCTTGCACTGTCATAAACTCATCTGGAATATTTTTTCTTTCTTTTGCAAAACTTCATCTCTTGTAAGTTTGCTGGTCACAAATTCTCTTGGGTTGTGTTTGTCTAGTACTTTATTGTGCTTTCCTTTTCGAAGAATATTTTCTCTAGGATAGGATTCCAGACTGGCAGTTATTTTCTTTCAGAGCCTTAAAGAGGCTTCCATAGTGCTATGATTTGAATATTTGTACCCTCCAAAACTCATGTTATAACTTAAACCCCAGTGTTGAGAGCTGGTGCATTTAAGAGTGATTGGAGCCAGGCTCGTGGCTCAGCCTGTAAACCCGCCCCTTGGGAGGCTGAGGTGAGTGGATTGCCTGATCCCGGGGGTTCGAGACCTGCCTGGGCAACTTGGTGAGCCCTCATCTCTACAATAAATCAAAAAATTAGCCGGGTGTGGTAGCACGCACCTGTAGTTCCAGCTACTTGGAAGGCTGAGGCGGAAGGATCTCCAGAGCCCAGCAGGTCAAGGCTGCGGTGGCCGGGAGCGGCCACTGCACTCCAGTCTGGAGTGAGACTCCAACTCAAAAAAAAAAAAAAAAGAGTGATTGGAACATAAGGGCTATACCCTCATGAATGGATTAACGGGTTATCATGGGAGGTGAATTGGTGGTTTTATAAGAAGAGGAACAGAAATCTCAGCAAGCACGTGACCACATGTGACCCCCCCCCCCCCCATGATACTCTGTACTGCCTGGAGATTTTTTTAAAAATATAATTTACAGGCTGGGCGTAGTGGCTCAAGTCTGTAATCCCAGGACTTTAGGAGGCTGAGCCACGGGTTTGCCTGAACCCATGGGTTTGAGAACAGCCCGAGCAACTTGGCAGACCTCATCTCTACAATAAATCAAAAAAATTAGCTAGGCGTGGCAGCATGCGCCTGTAGTTCCGGCTACTTGGAAAGCTGAGGCAGAAGGATCGCTGGCACCCAGCAGGTTGTCGCTGGGATGGCAGTAAGCATGCCACTGCGCTCCAGCCTGGGCGATGGAGTAAGTCTCCAACTCAAAAAAATAAAAATTGTAAACAAAAAAAAATGTACATATCATACAATTCACCCCTTTAAAGTGTACAATTTAATGTATTTTTTCCTATTAACTGAGTTGTACAGTTCTCACCATAATCTATTTTGGAGTATTTTCATCACTCCCAAAGAAACTCTGTATCATTAGCCAGTCACTCTCCATATCCCACTAATTCCTAGCTCTAGTCAACCACTACCACTAATCTACTTTCTTTCTCTACATACTTGCCTATTTTGAACATTTCATATAATTAAAATTATTCAACATATGATATATTCTGTTTTTCTTCTTTCCTGTAACATATTTTCAAAATCTATCCACAGTGAAGCAGATATCAGTAATTTAATCTATTGCTAAACAATAGTCCATTGCATAGATAGACCACATTTTTTGTTGTTACTACTTTTTGACTATTATTAATAATGTTGCTGTAAGCATTCATGCACTGGTTTTTGTGTGGGCATATGTTTTAACTTCTTTAGGGTATATGCTTAATCTATCTGGCATTCTGCCAAGAGTACCCACCAGTAAGAAGTTTAACTGTAAGAAATAAATTCAGCTTCCCTGAAAACAGTTTGGAGATTTCTCAAATAGCTAAAATAGATATACCATTCAAGCCAGCAAACTCGCTAATGGGTATATGCCCAAAGGAGCATATATCATTCTACCAAAAAGACTCCTGGATTTGTATGTTTATTGCAGTACTATTCACAATAGCAAAAACATAGAACCAACCCAGGTGTCCATCATTGGTGGAAAGGATAAGGTAAATGTGGTGCATGTACACCATGGAATACTATGCAGCCATAAAAAGAAGGAAATCATGTCCCTTGCAGCATCATGAATGCAGCTGGAGGCCATTATTCCACGTGAGTTATCACAGAAACATGAATACAGTTTGTTCTCACTCTTAAGTGGAAGCTAAACACTAGGTACACACAGGCATAAGGATGGGAACAACAGACACTGGGGACTCTTAACGGAGAGAGGGAGAGAGTTGGGTAAGAGTGGGAAAACCACCCATGGGTACCATGTATACCACCTAGGTGACCAGCTCAATAGAAGTCCAAACCTCACCATCATGCAATATACCTATATCACAAACTTGCGTAGGTACTCCTGGAGTCTAAAATTAAAAGAAAGAAAAACAAAAGAAATTCCTTTTATCTATAAATCACATAGATTTAACAGAAAATGGATTAAGATACATAGTAACTATTGATGTGAGTTATCTTTTTAATGTTTGTTTCTCTGAAGGCAATTTCTTTTTTCCATGTTTATTTAAATTTTGAAAAATTTTTCTCTCCAATACTGGTGTTTAGTTTGGTTATGACATTATTTTTCTTTTATTTTTCTGTTTTTCTTGAGTATGTGTATTGATATCTTTTATCGGACTTAGAAAACTTTAAGCCATTATTCCTTCCAATATTTCCTCTATCTGATTCTCTCTTTCTCTTCTGGTACTTCAATTACATTTATGTCAGAACTTTTGACCACATCTCACAGTTCTCTTATGCTATGTTCTGTGTTTTGCATTATTTTTATCTTCCTGTGGTTTGATTTAGATCTTTTCTATTTATTTGTCTTGAGTTTCCTCATTCTGTGTTTGCTGTTAAACTCATCCAATTGATTCTGAATCACAGATTTTGTGTTGTGCAGGCCTTGAATGTCCATTTGATTCTGATTATTTTTGGCTGTTTGTTAACACTTGAGTAGTGTGATGTAGTTAAGATTGATTGATATTGAGCTATCTTTCATGGGTGAGATTTGTTGACTGTTGAGCTTTGCTAGTGTTTGTATAGAGAACCATTCAACTTCGTGGCCTACTTTCAAATGTCAGTATTTCTAGTTTTCTTCTCTTGTTTTGCCAATTTCCTCTCCACACAGAAATTCTCTAATTTCCTAATACCTATTGGGAGCCAAGTAAGGGTTGAGATCTGGGGTGCCTTATCTATCTATCTTTCTATCTATCTATCTATCTATCTATCTATCTATCTATCTATCTATCTATCATCATTTAACTCTCCCTCTTTCAACTCTTGCATTACTCTGTCTTGTGCTATGTTTTGCATGTAAGAGGGTAGAATCCTTTAGTTCAATTATATAGATAGTAAGTTTTCCTCCTTGAATAGGAGGAGCGGAATACCACTTTGCTGAAGTGAATTAGGAATTTGGGGAGTCTAACAGCTCTCTAGGTAGAGTTTCAAGGAATTCTGTCCCCACCCACCTTTCTAGGTATCAGGGACCTCAACTTAGTAAGCTGTTCTGGAGTTATGCAAATACATATTAGTGTTCGTTTTATTTTGTTTCTATTTGGCTTTCTTTCCTGCAGAATCTTGGATCTGATCTATCTTTTGTTTGTTAAGTTGGTTCCATTTTGAAAAATTTTGTCCTCATTTCTCATCTGGTGTTAGTTTGTCTCTTGGTCTCTTTACCTTTTGTGTTTATACATGTTCTATCTTAGTATTGTAATGGGAAAGTCTAGAATTTAAACTAAAGCAAAGTTTACATTTTTACTTTTAATTACTATATTCTTAATTTCTGGAAAGCATAGTTTATTATTTTAGAACATTTTATGAATTCTTTTTCTCATAGACTTCTATCTTTTCATATGAGTCCTATCCTTTTAAAATTTATTTAGCCATTTAAAAATGTAACTGTTTTAGTATGTCATATGGATTGTCTTTTTATCTCAGGTTCTTGTGGGTGCTAAAACTCTTGTTTGCTGTTTTTGCTGAATCACCCCCATGGTAGATCATTATCTGAAATAGGTTGTTATTTTTCTGAGTTCATCATCTTTGGGGATTGTTTTGTTTTCTGGATAGTCCTATGACATGACATCTGAGCTATAGAAGTTTCTCCTAAGTGTGGTTTTGCATTAGTTTATTCTGTTTTCTCCCAAAAATATTTACCAGTATAGGGCCAATTGCAGATCAATTTCTTGAGGATCCTTATCCCATGGGGAAAGTACATATTCAGGTTTCATATTTACATGTAACTCAGATTTGAGATTTTTATGTTTGTATGGGAAAATTCTTTCCTTACTCCAGTACCAAAGCAGAAATAAGGTTCTTTGTTTCCTTATTGTAGTTGGCAAACATTTTAAGTTCCTCTTTATCTGAGGGCTTAGCTCAAGAAGTGTGACTGTTAGTACCAGCTTAAACCTCTGCAGCAACATGAAAATTCCAGCCACCAGCTGTCATGGAATATATGTGGATCTGATCCTCTTCAAGCTGCCCCCATACAGCATGAAACCTAACTCACTACCTTTGAATTTCATCTATATGGAGGCTCCCAAGGTGGCCACCATGAAGCAGCAGGCTGGTGCCTCTCTCACCTAGTGAGGCAGAGAGTATAGACCCAACTGACAATAGACACAGGCACTCTGACCAGTTTTGAATGGGTGAAGCACCCTGAACCCAGAAGAGGTCTCTTTGCACACATAGAGACCAGAAAGTGATGGCAGACCCTGAAATCTGGGTCCCCCATCCCCACTGTGTGCTAGTCTCATATAAGAACTGAAGCCCTCCCTTATGTACAAGAGGAGGTGAGTGATCCTGACATGCTCTGGGTCAGTTCCCTCCTGCCAGTTGTGTGTGAGTCATTGGTCCCACACAGGAGAAGTCCTGGTCAGGGCACAGCAGCAGACAACTGGAGCCCAAGCAGGAAGAGGAACAAATCCATGCTCAGAAAGCCCCCATGTGTGTGCCTTCTGCTTGTGGAGGCTGGTGACCAGTTTCCAGGCCAGGAAAGCTCACTTGCAGATTAAACTCTGCTGGCACCCATCGCCAACAGCTACCAGGCAATCCCCCACCAGCCCTGCACACCCACAGGTCAGATCCCCCCACAGAAGGAGCTTTCTCTCTTTCAAGTGCTGAGCACAGACTTAAATGGGGAGGGAACAACACAAAAGTAGTGGAAAGCCTTCTGGGGCCCATCCCCATTCCTATTCCCCACAGGGTACCTGCAACAGGGTCTGAAAACAAACTTGACCAGACTAACTGTGAGGAAAAAACCAGCAGCAAAGGGGTCTTTCACAGGGTGGAGCATGGAGCAGAAGTGAGTATCCTCCTCTCTCTCGTTGAGTGATCTATATCAAATGACAGAAAGAGCTCTAGAACAGAGGGACATCAACTTGCTTCAAAGCAACAAAACCAAAGAAAAAAGAGAGAGGGAAGAGTTGCTTTCCACAAATAAAGAGGAGCCAATGAAACAACACAGGGAATCCTCAGAGTCTTAAAGAAAGAGTTCCAGAAAAAGCAACTATCAGAATACAAACAATGGAAGCCCTCAGAACAACCTGCCACTGATTACAGTCACAGAACTCAGAGATTGGGTAGCTAAAATGAATAAAGAGAACTACAAGAAACTAGAAGCAAAATTCACCAAAGTCATACAGGAAGTAAAAGTGAAGTTGGTTAATTTCAGAAAGGCCCATTCTGAAATACTGGAAATGATCTTCATCCTGATATTTAAAAACACAATAACAAACATAAGGAGCAGGATCAATCAGACAGAAGAAAGAATCCAAGAGCTTGATGATCAAAATATGGAACTAACCCAGTCTGTCAAAAAACATAGATAAAAGGCTCAAAAAAAAAAAAAAATGAGTAGAGCTTCCAAGAGATGTGGGACTATGTCAAGAAGTCAAATCTATGGCTGATTCATATCCCTGAAACATAAAGAGAAACTGAGAACATCATGGAATAGCACTTCATGAAATCATCTAAGAAAACTTCCCACAACTCACCAGAGAGGTAACCATTCAAGTGCAAGAAATTCAGAAACCCCTGAAACCATCCCCAAGATACATAGCAATCTGTCTCCACAAAGTAAGCATGAAAGAAAAAAATCCTAAAGGCAGCAAGAAAAAAAAGTCAGATGATCTACCAGAAAAGACCTATCAGAATCGCTCTATACTTATGTGCATATATACAAACAAAAGGGACTGGAGTTCCATTTCAATGTTCTTAAAGATAAGCAATTCCAGTCAAGAATTTCCTACCTTGCCAAGCTAAGCTTCATCAGTGATGGAGAATTAAAATCCTTCCCAGATATCCAGTTTCCAAGAGACTATGCCACTTTCAGATAAGCCCTTCAGCAGATGCTTTTGTTAAGAAAAAAAAGAGTGGTCATACCCATCACAAAAGTACAGACAAGCATGGAGTTAACAAAGCATTCACAAAAATGAAAATACACACATATGTAAATACAAAAATATTTATTCCTATGACAGGGATAAACTTTCACATTTCAATTATTAATTTGAACATGAACGGACTGAATGTACTACTGAAGAGGCATAGAATGGCAAACTCATCTCACTGCAAAAGACACCCACAGGCTCAAAGTTAAAGGCTGGAAAAAGATTTTTCAGGCAGAAGGAAAACAGAAAAGAGCAGGGGTAGCTATTCTGATATCAGACTAAGAAGACTTAAAACCATCAAAAGTTAAAAAAAAGACACTACATAATGATGAAAGGCTCAATCCACCAGCAAGAAATAGTCATCTTAAAAAACAGGAGCACCAGGTATTAAACTAAGAGAGAACATTGACACCCACACAACCATAGTTGGAGACCTAAATACCCCATTAACTGCTGTAGACAAATCACTGAGAAAAAAAAAGTTTGGGACCTTAACTTGAGTCTTAAGCAAATGAATCTAATACATACCTACAGAACACACAACCTAACATCTACAGAGTATACATTTTACTCATCAGCACTTGGAACATGTTCCAAGATTGATAACATTCTCAGACATAAATCAAGCATGAACAAATTTCAAAATATTGAAATAATACCATGCATCTTCTCAGGTCACAGTGGAATAAAAATAAATATTGCCACCAACAAGACCCCTCCCCTCAAAACACACAAAGACATACACTAAACAACACTCTGCTGAATTACTTCTGGATCAGCACAGAAATCAAGGCAGAAATAGAAAAGTTCCTGGAAACAAATTAAAAGAAAGACAAATCCTATCAGAATCTCTAGGATACCATGAAAGCAGTGTTAAGAGAAAAATTCATAGCATTGCGTGCATACATCAAGAAAATAGAAAGATCACAAGTAAGCAGCCTAACATCACACTTAAGGGAGCTGGAAAGACAAGATCACTTAAATTCTAATTTCAGTAGAAAAATCCAGATCACTAAGATAAAAGTCACAATTGCAGGCAATACAAGACAAAAATATCATAGAAATTTATCAACAAGACAAAAACCTTGTTCTTTGAAAGGATAAATAAGATTGACAGACTGCTGACCAGACTGACTAAAAAAAAAAAGAGAGAGAGTCCAAATAAACACAATTAGAAATGAAAAAGATGATGTTACAACTGATCCTGAAGACATTTAAAAGATTATCAGCAATTACCATGAACATCTGTATCCAAATGAACTAGAAAATCTGAAGAAAATGGAGGATTTTCTGACATCACACAACCTTCCAAGGTTGAAGGAAGAAGAAATCAAAACTCTAAACATATCAATAACAACCCAGCAAATCAACTCAGTCAAAAGAAACTCCCTGCAAAAAACAAACAAACAAACAAACAAAAGAACCCCAGACCAGATGACTTCCTACCTGAATTCTGTAAGACATATAAGCTGATATCAATAGATAGCTGACATCAATCTTACTGAAAGCGTTCCAGGCAATTGAGAGTGATGGAATTCTCCCTAACTCATTTTATGAAGCTAGCATCATATTGATACCCCAAACTGGCAAAGACTCAACAAGGAAAGAGAATTATAGGTCAATTTCCTTAATGAACATAGATGCAAAGATTCTCGACAAGATTCTGCAAATTGAATCCAATAATACATCTCAAGGATCATCCACCATGACCAGGTGGGCTTCATTCCCAGGATACAGAACTCATTCAACATCATACAGAAATCCCTATGGAAACAGAAAAGAGCACAAATAGCCAAAAAAAAAAAGAAAAAAGAAAAAAGAAAAATCCTCAGCAAAAGGAACAAAGTGGGAGGTATCACACTTGCATCTTTAAACTTTATTGCAAAGCTACAGTAACCAAGATGGCATGGCATTGGTACAGGAATAGGCACATAGACCAGTGGAACAGGACAGAGATTCTGGAATTAGAAACATGGTCTCTCAACCAACTCTCAACCAACTCATCTTCAACAAAGGCGCCAGTAACAATCATTGAGGAAAAGAGACCATATTTAGCAAGTGGTGCTGGGAAAATTGGCTAGCCATATACAGAAGAATGAAACTGGACCCTAACCTATCACCATATACAAAAATCAACTCAAAATGGATCAAGGACCTAAACATAAAACCTGAAACTATAAGACTCCTAAAAGAAAATGTAGGAAACATCCTTCTGGACTTTCGAGTGGGCAATGAATTCATGACCAAGTCCTCAAAGGTGAATGTTACTAAAACCAAGGTAAATAGGCGGGACCTCATCAAACTGAAAAGCTTTTGTACAGCAATATAAACCATCAAGAGAGTAAAGAGACAAACCACAGAATGGAAAAAAAAATTTCAAATTATGCATCTGACAAAGGCTTAACATTCAGTATTTACAAAGAACTCAAATGACATGAAAGAAAACAAACAAATAAACAAATAAACAATCCCATTAATAAGTGGGCAGCAGACATGAACAGACACTTCTCAAATGATGAAATGCAAGCAGCCAACAGATACATGAAAAAATTGTCTAATCATTAGAGAAATGCAAATCAAAACTATAAGGAGATACCACTTAACTCCAGTAAGAATGGCTATCAATATAAGTCAAAAAACAACAAGTACTGGCATGGCAGAGGAGAAAACGGAATCCTTCTACACTGTTGGTTGGAATGTAAGCTAATTTAGCCTCTATGGAAAGCAGTGTGGTGATTCCTAAAAAGTAAAAACTGACCTTCTATATGATCCAGCAATCCCTATCCTAGGAATATACCTGGAGGAACATAAATTGCTCTACCAAAAAGACACCTACACATACATGTTTATTGCCTCACTATTCACAAGAGCAAAAACATGGAGCCAACTCTACTGCCCCTAAAAATTGGACTGGATAAAGAAGATGTGGTACATAAAAACAATGGAGTATTATGCAGCCATAAAGAACAAAATCATGCATTTCACAGCAACTTGGTTTCAGCTGCAGTCTATCATAATAAGTGCACTATCTCAGAAAAGAACTTAATACTGCATGTTCTCATGCATAAGTGGGCCCTAATCACTGTTGCATTAGCACAAGGATGGGACTGGCAGTTGCTAGGCATTGCTAGGGGAAGGAGGGAGGGATGGAGGAGGGTGAGGGGAACATGACAACACAAAGTGTGCCTGGTCCACTGCCAGGGGGAGTGAGGGTCACCTAGAAACTCAAATTTTACCTGCACGCAACCTACTTATCTAGTAAATCCTCACTTGTGTCCCACAACTCTGTAATAAATAAATACATTTAAAAAATAAAAATCAAAGTGCCCTGGAAATGCACAGAAACTTTGGGGTGCACATCAGGAGAGGGGTTTGAACCTTTCCTGTCTAAGTCACATAAGACAGAGTAATTTTAGCTAACCTTTGGGTTCTCAAAGTCTGGACCAGCAGCAGCAGCATCTGAGAAATGTTAGAAAGGCAAAATCTTAAGCCTCACCCCAGACCTACTGAGTCAGAAAGTATGAGGGTGGGGCCCAAGAATATGCATTTCAGCGTTCCAGGAAATTTGGTCACTCATTCAACTTTGAGAACTTCTGCTGAGCTATTACCATTTCCATAGTTGCATTCCAGAGTGCTAGTCCTCATAGAGATATATGCAGAATCCCCCTGAGCCAGCGGATAATAACAGTGCCCTTCATCCTACACAGTGGAGAGCTTTCAGAATCAGACAATGCTCCCAGCCATGACAAGTTCCCTCCCCTCCACGCAGCCACTCCCTTGTAGGACCTTTCCAATGACCTGAAGGTTCATGCTTCCTGGGCTGGGGACCCTTCTGGAAGAAGCCCTTCAAAAATATGAAGTCTGAAGTCTGAGTTCTTCCCTCTGGTCCCACTCATAACATGGTGTTCAGGTCACCATCGTGTTGTTGTTTGAAGATCCTTCATCTGTCACTACTTTTTCTTTTCTTTTTTTCTTTTTGAGTTGGAGTCTCACTCTGTCGCCCAGACTGGAGGGCAGTGGCCTCTCCTGGCCACCACAGCCTCGACCTGCTGGACTCCGGCGATCCTTCCGCCTCAGCCTTCCAAGTAGCTGGAACTACAGGTGCGCGCTACCACGCCCGGCTAATTTTTTGATTTTATTGTAGAGATGAGGTCTCGCCAACTTGCCCAGGTGGGTCTCGAACCTGCTGGCTCAGGCAATCCACTCACCTCAGCCTCCCAAAGCGCAGGATTACAGGCTGAGCCACCGAGCCCGGCCACTGCTTTTTCTTAAAATGTAGTATCTAAAGCTGGAGACAGAGGACAGGACAGGGCCAGGGCCAATGGGACTGTTGCCTCCTTTGATCTGTACATTGGCTTCTGTGATAGGACCATATCACTCCAGTTCATGCACAGATTAAAGCCTTTAGAACCCTTTATCTCCTTTCTACCAGTATATAATTAAAAAAATTTTTTTAATTTTAAATAATTTATTCTTTATGTTTGGCACCTGGCTCCTCTCTCTCTCTCTCTCTCTCTCTTGAACTTAGCTGTGCAGTTTTGGAGGGCATGTGGGAAAAGAGGGCTACATTTTTTCCAAAATTTTAATGGTTTTTACTGGGTAGGAATGGAGATGAGATGGTTGCATTATCTCAGGTCAACATTGTGCCAGAACTGGAAGACCTATGTACTGTTACATATCATGTTTTCTCTCCAAAATTATATCCTGGAGTATTTTATATATTAGTACATATTATAATTTTTGATGACGACAAAATATTTTATTATTTATATTAGATATACCATAGGATTTAACTAACCACTGCCGTATTTGGTTGATTAGTTTTTTGCTATTATAACCAATATTGCAATGAGGATCATTTTATATATTTCCTCGTCTAAAAGAGAACATAGAATCACTTGGTCAAAGACTATGTGCTTTGCATTTTAAGATTTTTTTGATGCTTTCATAAAAATGGAGCTGTAACATCTTTTGTCCTTAAGTGAAGATGTGACTTCTCTGTTGTGTGCCTCTCCTGAGAAGCATCCTTTGGGATCTCTGTCCAGGTGACTCTGACATGAGAAGAAAGAGTAATGTGGTTCTTGGGAAGTGACTAATCTGTTTGGAGTAGAAAGTAATTGTTTTAAAACCAGAGGTGACCTTTCCAAAATTTGAAAAACAAAACAAAAAAGCCCACATTTTTCGAGAGGCTCTTTCAGGATCTTGGCAGAGACATGATTTCAAGGACAAGACTGCACCATGCCCCTTCCCACAGCTTTTGTCGCTAGCTCCTGCATGTGGCTGTTTTTAGGCAGCATTCTTTGCCCCTCATGGGGGGAGGGGGTGTTGGGGTCACAGAGGTATCCCTAGAGGGAGACAGAGGATCTTCTTCTACTCTCTGCTCAGGAGATCTGCAGGATATTTGGTTCCTTGCCTTTTTTGAAATGCAAGTGAAACCTGTGGTAGGTGGAGTTTAAACTTAGGTGGATGGCAGGTTTCCCTCACAGAAAGGCTTTCCAAGAAGGAGGAAAGAATGCACTCTGGGAGCTGAAGGACAGAGCATCATGCAATTTGTGGTTATCATTTGAATTTAAGGCATTTTTCAACCTTCATTATGTGTTTCTGTTCTCTGCTAGCATAGAGAGAAGAAGAAGGGGAGCTGTCCCCAGAGGAGCTGGATGCATTTGTTTTTTGCACCTGCATTTTCCACTTGGGCATGGAAAGTTGTTACTCCTTTCAGACTGTGGAAACGTCCGGTGTTGTGTTGAAGATCTTGGATGACTGCATTTGAATCTCAGACTACTTCTTACAAATTGTGTGATCTTGGGGATGATTTCTTAACTTCTCTAACCTATCATTTCCTTATCTGTAACTTGGGGAGAACAATACAGTGAACCCCCATTATCAGCAGAGTGTATGTTCCAAGGCCTCCAGTGGTTGCCTGAAACTGCAGATTTACCATGCATACATATCTATGATAAAGTTTAATCTATAATTAATCACAGTATTCTTGTACTTTGGGGTCATAGTTAAATAAAATAAGGGTTACTTGAACACAAACACTGCAATACCATGGCAGTCCATCTGATAACTGAGTTGGCAAATAAGTGGCTGATGCAAACTGCATGAATATGTTGTACAAAGGGATAATTCATGAAGCAGGGCAGCTTGCGATTTCATCATGCTACCCAAAACAGCATGCAATTAAAAACTTATAAGTTGTTTATTTCTGAAATTTTTTCCTTTAGTATTTTTGGACTGTGGTTAAATGAAGTAACTGAAACCATGGAGAGTGAAACTATGAATAGAAGGGCACTTACAGGGTGGTTGTAGAGACTTAAATAAGGAAAATAATGATTATTATAGTATGTATTATCTTTTCCTATGTGTTATTAATAATAGAAACAGTTGTTGTTGTTATCCTCAGAGAATGCCAAATAGGGTTTTTCCTATTGCTCTAGAATTGTGGCTAAGGTTCAAAATTGAGAAAAGAAGTATCACCTATTCTAAGTTTACAAAACTTCCATCAGTTGGTATCAGCCCCCACCTCAAAAAACTAACTACAAGACACCCTAACTCTTTCTGTCTAGAATAAATAGCCATTCAATATTAGATAAAGCTTGCAAATGAAAAGGCTGCTGCGAGAAGCAAACTACTTATGAAGAGAGGCTTTTCACTATTGTTTATGCCTTTACCCCCTTACCCAAGCCAAAGGAACAATGGAGAGTTTCTAAAAAGAATGATTCTTGCTTTGATTTATCCATGCTGACACCTCTATCCTCTGCTCTGTCCTAGGAATTTTTTTTCATACTATTGAATCAGCAGAGTGTCTAGTGATATGAGGATTAAGAGAAATAAATGAGAGAAGAAATGGAAGAGATGACAGAGCTGGCCACAATCAGACTTACCCTTTCCTCCAGCAATACAATCCCATATTCCACAGTTTGGCGTGAATAAGATGTGTACATTTCCTATGCATCAAAATGAAACTCCAGAAGATGGTTGGGCTTGAGATGTTTTTCAAAGTTACTCCTCAAAACTACTGAGGTCTAGATGAAGGGCATCTAGCCAACCAAAAGAGTTTTTGTGGTATATCAACTGTGTTTGGGATTGGGAAGCTGGTAGGAAGCACAAACCTGAACTATGTCTCCCATTTTTGAAAACAGTGTATATATATATGGGGTTTGGAGGTCACAGGGCTCATGATTGCCCAATGAATGTATTCCATGAGAGAGTCAGTATTTGGGTGTTCCACAGAGAACATTTAAGCCTATCAGTGTCAAGGATCAGAGACCATCAACAGAAAAAGATGGTCTCCATGGTATTGGCCTTCATGCAATAATACTTCTGCCTCCATTGTTTCTCCTGCCAGCTTTACACCAGAGGAAGCTTAGGAAAGAGGGAAGGTAAAATAGAACATCCCTCCCCTCCACCCCACTCATAGTTTAGGCTTCTTTGGAGCAAGAAAGATCTTTAAATGAAGTAAGACATTAGACATCAAAATATAATAGTGAAATAGTGGTGGGTTTGTGCCAACACGCTATTAGGAAACCCACTATTCAGGATAAAGGGGGTTTGCCATAACACAGTTGAAATTTCCACTTTTGGTAAATGTGTATTATCTTGTTCAGATGAAACTCCCTCCCTTAAATAACAAGAAGAACTGGAAAAATTAAAACAAAATCTGAAAAAAAAAAAAAAAACTAGAGAGCTAACAAATTGCAGCTAAGACTTGAGGGGTCAAGGTTCCAGAGAGAAGTGAACCTGACTTTTGGTATTGCTTTTCTCTTTAAGATGTTTACTGATTCAGAAGTGGGGCCTGAGCAGTTGAGAAGATGCATAGAAAGTGACAGTTAAAATACTGGGAAAACAGAGCAAAGTTTCCACCAGTCTCATAGGTTTGGAGGGGGAAAATAATTGAACTTCAGGGTTCACCAAGGAGAAGATACATTGGTGGACATCTCAGGATTTCAACTGGAATTCTAAAATTGAGAAGATTTCCTACTACTAGCTGGAGAAAACCAGGAAAAGGCCAGCCTTTACAAAATTATTTATAAAACAAAGATAGAGATGACTCATCTCTGTCTTTAACTGCCAGTTAGAAATAGAGTCAAATTGTCTCTTGAGAAAAAAAGCATTTTTCAGAGCCTCATCAACAAAAATTGTCACATAAAATGACTAACATTCAGTAAAACAAACAAACAAGCATACCAGAAGACAAAACTCCACGATAAAAAAAAACAAACAAACAAGAGAAAAACTAGTAATGAAAAGATACTCAAGGAGATATAGATACTAAAGTTATTAGAAATGGACTTTGGAACATACTAGTATGTTCAAAGAATTAAACAAACTGGAAATTTTCATTATAGAACTGGAAACCTCCAAAAACAAAGTTTTGAAATTAACAAGTACAGTAAATTTTAGAATTCAATTACTTGGTTTACCTGCAGATAGATGGGACTAAGAGATAATATAATTAATTGAAAGACTGATTTGACAAAAAATTCAGGCTTGAACATGAAGAGAAAAATTAATGTAGTATATAAAAGAAAAATGCAAATGACTAGTGTGTATAAGGGAAATCACAGAGAACAGCTGAAAAAGAATAAAGCAGAAGCAATATTTAAAGATACATTAGCTGAAAAGTTCCCCAAACTGATGAAAAACCAACTCAAGTCATAGAACATTGATATTTAACAAATATTTAGTTAGATAAATACATAGAAAACACATGTAAGCACACTATAGTAAGTCAGTTGAAAACCAAAGACAAATAGAAAAATCTTAAGGCGGCCAGAGCAAAGAGACACATTACATTAAAAAGAGCAACAGTAAGATAGCTTGTCTCAATAGGAATGAGAGAGTTCAGAAGATGATAGAGATATCAAAATGCTAAAATAACTGCAAACTTAAAATTGTACTCAGAGTAAAAAATGAAGGTGAAATGAAAACATTTTCAAACAAAAACTGAAAGAATACATCACTACCTTACCCATGCTAAAGGAAACACCAAAGAGAGTTCTTTATATAGGAGAAAAAAATTCTCAAAAGAAAGCACAGGATTAAAGAAAAAATGAAGAGCAACAGAAAAAGTAAATATGCAGGTATATTAAAAATGAAGATTTTGCTATTTAAAACAATAATGATAATATATTTTAAGGCTTAAACTCAGTGTAGAACATGTGATAATAATAGCATAAAATGCAAGTAAGGTAATAGTTATAAAATAGTCCACCCTTGCACTGTCTGGGAAGTGGCATAAGAAATAATTTCTTTTAGACTTTGAAGTGAATGATGCATTTTTAATCTCTTTTGTAATCATTGAAATGATAGCAAAAGGACGTACAATTGGCAAGTTAATAGAAGGATATATATACTTCAAATGTTGAAGTTCTAGCCTCTAATATGACAATATTTGGAGATATGGCCTACAAGATGGTAACTAAGATTAAATGAAACTATAAAGGTAGGCCCCTGATACTTAGAGTATTAGTGTCCTTATAGGAAAAGATACCAGAGAGTTTGCTCTCTTCACCACGTGAGAATACAGCATGAAGATAGCCATCTGTAAACCAGAAAAAGAGTCCTCAACAGAGATTGAATCAACCAAAATATTGATCTTGGACTTCCCAGTCTCCAGAACCATAAGAAAATAGACATCTGTTATTTATGTCACCCAGTCTATGATATTTTATTATTGTAGCCCAAGCGGGTGAATATATATTTAGTTATTGAGAAATGAGGCAGTGCTGTAACAAATACCTAGCAATGTGGAAGTGGCTTTGGAACTGGGTAAGGGGTATAGACAGGAAGAGTTTGGACATGCATGCTAGAAATGTGGATGTTAATGGTGAGGACTAAACTCTGACTTTTCTTTTTCCTTGCCCAAATTCTTACCTAAGGGACCTAGGAAGTCATGCCCTACAAACCATGTTTTTATCAATCCTATATAATGTGACTTACCTTCCAGCCTGACACTGGCATAACATCACATGATACATGAAGAAGGAAATCAAAATATTATACTCCCAAATTGTTTCTTTAACATATTTTTTAATGGCCTAGCAAAGCTGTCAAGCTGTCTTTGAGAGGGAAAATGTGTCTGTAGAAAATCTTTATTAACATTCTGGGAAGAATTAACTGAGAATATGATACCTTTAAAATCTGAATAAGAGATATTTGCCATCTAATCTTTCTGAATGTCACCTATGAGAGACTTCATCTACATAGTAAGAACCTTACTGTGGGTTATGTATGATTCCATTAGATCTTAAAAATCAGGAATATTTCTCTTTGGCTTGATGTCCCACCTTCCAAACTACTAGAGTGGCAGAATCTAGTGCTTGTGTTCAAGTAACCTTACAAGTAACAGATATTTATTTCTACTGATTTCAAGTCTTTAGACAATAGCTTAACTCTCTCAACCAATTGTCAACTAAGGATCCCTAAAACATACCCATGACTTGTAAATCTCCACTTCCAGATGTCCTGCTTTTTTGAGCTGAACCAAAGTATACCTTCTTTGTATTGGTTTATGATTTTACCTACAATTCCTATCTCTATGAAATGTATAAAACCAAAGTACAACTTGACAACCCTGGCACACTTTCTTAGGATCTCTTGAGGTTGTGTAAGACAGACCACGAGCACTCATATTGGCTCAGAAAACAATTCTTTAAACATACTCTGGCAGAATTTGGATTTTTTTTTTCTGTCATCAAGGGAGATTGTAATGAGGTCTCATATGGCATGAGAAACATGCTATTAGAAACTAAAGAACTAGGCTTGGTGGCTCAGCCTGTAATCCCAGCACTTTGGGAGGCCAAGGTGAGTGGATTGCCTGAGCCCGCAGGTTCGAGACCCACCTGGGCAACTTGGTGAGACCCCATCTCTACAATAAATCAAAAATTAGCCTGGCGTGGTAGTGCACACTTGTAGTTCCAGCTACTTGGAGGCTGAGGTGGAAGGATCACCGAACCCCAGCAGGTCGAGGCTGCAGTGGCCAGGAGCGGCCACTGCACTCCAGTCTGGGTGA
>CAUYQG010053749.1:0-27097 GCA_963574415.1 Tarsius wallacei
CCAAGAGCAGCAGACGATTCTGTGTGCCAGCTGCTCTAATCTCATGGTGATGGCGGGTTGCAGTCACCTCTGGAGGAGACTCCCAGCTGCATGAACTCAAGTCTTCTCTCAGACAGAATTTCTCTCCCCTTCTGGCACACACCCACTCACGCAGAGAGTCTTTATGGACACTTGATTTTGCAGAGACTCTCACAGTCTGGCCTGTCCCAATGCCATCTTGCTGGAAATCCCTCCTCTTTTAAACTGCTAATTTCAATCAACATCAAATAATATTCATACATTACAATTGGTTTGGATTTTTCTTTTTTAATGTTCATTTTATTTTATTAAGATCTAGGGCACAATTCAGGATTAGGCATACAAATGGTCATTGTACAGGTAAAGTTTGACACTCACTTTGGTCACCACTTCACCTGGTTTGAGTTCAGCAACCCTTATTCATGAAGTGTGTCGCCCTTCCCCTGACAGTTTCACACTACTGTTGATTCATTTCTTATAGTATTGATAATTCATGATCCGCTTATGAGTGAGGAGATGTGGTACTCAGTTCTTTGTTTCTGTGATAGATCACCAAGTATATAGACTCTAAATTCATCCAAATTGCTGTGAAGGTCATAATTTTGTCCTTATTTATGGCTGTGTAATATTCCACTGTGTATATTTAACACATTTTTTTATCCATTCCATTTTCAATGGGCAGCATGGTTGGTTCCATGTTTTTGCTATTGTGAATAATGCTGCAATAAACATGTGCATGCAGGTATCTTTTTCATATAGTGATTTGAGTTTCTCTGGATATATTCCCAGAAGGGGGATTTCTGGGTCCTATGAAAGGTTGCTTTTTAGATCTTTTAGGAATCACCAAAGTGTTTTCTACAGAGGATCTACCAGTTTATACTCCCACCAACAATGTATAAGTGTTCCCTTTTCGCCACAACCTCTCCAATATCTGTTGATTTTTGAGTTATTGATGATGGCCATCCTGACTGGAGCTAGGTGGTATCTCAATGTGGTTTTACTTTGCATTTCTTTGATGACTAGTGAGGCTGAGCATTTTTTCACTTATCTGTTGGATGCTCATATGTTTTCTTTTGAGAAGTGTCTGTTCATAACTTTTGTCCACTTTTTAATAGTGCCATTGGTTTTTCTTTTTGGCACGTATGAGTTTCCTGTAGGTCCTATGTTATGTTTTTGTTAGATATACAGTTGGCAAATATTTTTTACCATTCTCTGGGCTGTCTCCCATACTCTTGAAAGATTATTTTGATTTGCAGAAGAATTTAAGTTTGATTCAGTCCCACTGCACCACTGCACTTGTCTGTCTTATCTCTGATGGCATGGGCATGTGGGGTTTTGATCAGGAATTGGTTGCCTGTTCCATATTCTATAAGGGAATCTTCTGCATTTTCTAAGGTTTTTATAGCTTGACGTTTTACGTATATGTCTTTGATCCACTTAGAGATGATTTTTGTGTATGGTGATAGGTAGGGGACTTGTTTTAATCTTCTGCATGTGGTCATCCAATTTCCCCAGTACCATTTACTAAATAAGCTATTTTCTCTCTAGTGGTTGCTGTTGGAGGCTTTGTTGAAGATGAGTTGGTTGAGAGTTTGAGGTTTTGCTTCCAGAATCTCTATCCTGTTCCATTAGTCTATATGCCTGTTTTTATACCAATACCAAGCTCTTTTGATTATTGTAGTCTTATAATAAAGTTTAATATCTTGAAATGTGATACCCCCTGCTTTACTTCTTTTGCTGAATATTGTTTTGGCTACTTGTGGTCATTTATGATTCCATGTTAATTTCTGTATTGTTGCTTCCAAGTCTGAAAAGAATGATGTTTGTAATTTAATGGATATTGCATTAAATCTGTAGATTGCCTTGGGTAGGATGGAAATCCTAACAATGTAGATTCTTCCATTCCATGAGCATAGAATATTTTTCCATTTATTTGTGTCATCTTTGATTTCTTTAAGCAGTGTTTTTTAGTTTTCATTGTAAAGGTCTTTCACTTCTCTGGTTAGGAAGATGACAAGGTATTTCATTTTTTTGAGGCTATTATGAATGAGATTGTTCTTTTATTTGGTTCTCTATTTGCTGTTGGTGTATAGGAATGCAACTGTCTTTTGCACATTGATTTTGTACTCTTAGCCTTTGGCAATGTCCTTTATCAGTGCAAGAAGGTTTTGACAGATTTTCAAGGTATAGAATTATATCATCAGCAAAGAGGGATAACTAGATTTCCTCTTTTCCTATTTAGATACCCCTGATTTCCTTCTCTTGTCTGATTGCTCTAGCTAGGACTTCCAACTCTATGCTGAATATGAGGAGTGAAAGTGGGCAGCCTTGTCTTGTGCTAGTTTTCAGGGGAAATGCTTGAAATTTTTGTCCATTTAGCAATATGTTGGCTGTGGGTTTATTACAGATGGCTCTTACTATATTGAGATATGTTTCCTCTATGCCTAGGTGTTCAAGGGATTTTATCCGGAAGGGATTCTGGATTTTATAGACAGTATTTTCTGCATCTAATGATATAATCATGTGATTTCTACTTTTACATCTCTTAATGTATTGAACTACATTTATGGTCTTGATGGTGTTAAACCCAGTCCTGCATCCTTGGGTTGAAGCCTGCCTGGTCATGGTGGATGATTTTTGAGATATGTTGTTGAATCCAATTGGCTAGAATCTTGAGTATTTTTGCATCTATGTTATTCAGGGATATTGGCCTGTAGTAGTTTTTCTTTGTTGGATTTTTACCTGCTTTTGGTATCATTGTGATGTTACCTTCATAAAATTATTTGGGGAGAGTTCCATCTTTCTCAATTCCTTGAATACTTTCAGTAGAGTTGGTATCAGCTCCTTTTGTATATTTTGTAGAACTCTGCTGGAATACCATCTGCTTCAGGACATTTTTGTGTAGTTACTTTTCTTACGATGGAGTTGATTTCCTGACTTGATATTGGTCAATTTAACATCTCAGTTTATTCTTTCAACCTTTGGAGGTTGTGTCATGTCAAAAAGTTCTCTATTTCATTTAGGTTTTTATATTTGTTTCCATATAAGTGTGCATAGTTGTCTCTGATAATTTTTTGTATATCTTCAGGATCTGTTGTGATTTGATCTGTATTTCCGATTGTGTTTATTTTGACTTTTTCTTTTTCTCTCTTTTTCTTGGTCAATTTCTATAGGGATCCATCAATCTTGTTAATCCTTTCAAAGAACCATTGATTATTTTCTATGATATTTTTGTTTTCCATGTCCTGTATTTGGACTTTTATTTTGGTGATTTGGATTCTTCTGTCGAATTTAAGGTTTTGGTAGTCTTGTCTTTACAACTCCCTTAGGTGATTTGTCAGGCTGCTAACTTGTGGTCTTTCCATTTTCTTGATGTGTGTCTGGAAAGAAATGTATTCCCCTCTCAGTACTGATTTCATGGTATCTCAGAGGTTTTGGTAAGATGTGTCTTTATTTTCATTTATTTCCAGAAAAGTTTTAATTTCTGCTTTGCTTTCTTTGTTGACCCAGGTGTTGTTCAGCATCATGCTGTTTAGTGTCCACGACTTTGTGGGTCTTGGGAGAGCTTTGTTGGTGTAGATATTTATTTTTATGCCACTGTGGTCTGAGAAGATGCATGGCAGTATTTTGTTCTTATGAAATTTTTTTGACTTGATTTATGTCTGAAGATGTGGTTGATCTGGAAGTATGTTCCATGTGTTGATGAGTAGAATGTATATTCTGTGGTTGATGGGTGGAGTATTCTATAGGTATCTATTAATTCCATTTGGTCAAGTGTCATGTTGAGTTTCTGGATCTCCTTGTTGATTTTTCGCCTTGATGACCTATCTAGGTTTGTTAGTGGCATATTGAAGTCCACAGCTATGATAGTTTTTGTGTCAATATCATTTTTTCATTTCCCTACAAGCTGCTTTATAAAAGTTGGTGCTCCTATGTTGAGTGCGTATATGTTAGGATGGATATTTCTTGCTCATGGCTAGAACCTTTTATCATTATGCTGTGTACTTTCATATCTTAGTTAATTTTTGATAGCTTAAAGGTTATTTTGTCTGATATTAAGATTGAGACTCCTGCTTTCTTTTGTGTTCCATTCACTTGAAATTTTTTTCCTATCCTCTTTCAGTGTAGGGTTGTCCATTCAGGTGAGATGCATCTCCTGGAGAGAGCATTTTGTTGGATCAAGCTTGTTTATTTGTTTTTTTATCCAGTATGCTATTCTATGTCTTTTCAGTTGTGGATTTAGTCCATTTGTGCTCAGGCTGATTATTGAAAGGTAAGAGTTTATTTCTGTCATTATGTTTTTATAGAGTTTTGCTGTTTGTTGGTTGGTTGGTTTTCTTTGAATTTTTGGTTTATGTGTGCATGTTTTCAATCTTTTTCCTGTATTATTGGGAAGCATATGGTTATTCTTCTTTACCTTGTTCTGTGCTTAATACTTTCTTAAGCATCTCTTGTTGAGCTGGTCTAGAGGCAGGATAAACCCTTAGGGATGGAATGTCTGGGAAGGATTTTAATTCTCCATCACTGATGAAGCATTGATTAACTGCATAGGAATTTCTTGGTTTGAATTGTTTATCTTTGAGAACTTTGAATATTGGACTTCAGTCTCTTCTAGCCTGTAGTATTTCTGTAGATAAGTCTGCTACTATTCTTTTTTTTTTTGAGTTAGAATCTCACTCCATCACCCAAGCTGGAGTGCAGTGGCACATTCACAGCCACCTCAGCATTGACCTTCTGGGCTCCAGTGATCCTTCCACCTCAGCCTTTCAAATAGTCAGAACTACAGGCACACATTGCCATGTCTGGCTACTTTTTTTTTAATTGTAGAGACAAGGTCTCGTCAAGTTGTCCAGTCTGGTCTCAAACCCATGGATTTTGGCAATCCACTTGCCTCGGCCTCCAAAAGTGCTGGGATTGCAGGCTGACCCACCAAGTCCAGACAGTCTGCTGCTATTCTAATTATTCTTCCTCAGTAGGTAGTCTGACCTTTCTCTCTTGCTGCCTTTAGAATTTTTTCTTTTTTTTTAGTTGGAGTCTCACTCTGTCCCCAGACTGGAGTGCAGTGGCCGCTCCTGGCCACCACAGCCTCGACCTGCTGGGCTCCGGCGATCCTTCCGCCTCAGCCCTCCAAGTAGCTGGAATCACAGGCGCGTGCTACCACGCCCGGCTAATTTTTGATTATTGTAGAGATGAGGTCTTGCCAAGTTGCCCAGGTGGGTCTCGAACCCGCGGACTCAGGAAATCCACTCAAGGCGCAGGATTACAGGCTGAGCCACCGAGCCCGGCTAGCATTTTTTCTATTATACCTATTTTGTGTAAGTGAATTACAATGTGTTTAGGATTTGGTCTTCTCATTTGATGCCTTGTAGAGATTGTCTGCATCTCTTGTGTTTGTATGGTCCTGTCTCTGCTGAGATGCGGGAAATTTTCATGGATAATTTTATGGAATGTTTGTTCAATGGTGATTTCTGTCTCTATATCTGCTTCAGAAATACCAATTAGGCATAGGTTCAGCTTCTTCATTTGATCACACATCTGTCAGAGGCTTTATTCCATTTTTAAGCTTCTTTTCTATGTTTTCAACAGTTTGAGTTAGTTCCATATTTTGGTCTTCAAGTTCTGAGATTCTTTCTTCTGCCTGGTTAATTCTGCTTTCCATGCTTGTTAGTTTATTGCTTATTTCATTTACTATATTCTTTATAGATTGTATCTCAGTAATTAACTCTTTCATGTCTTTGTCTTGCTTTCTTGGTTCTTAATCATCTTTTCCAACCATTCCTTGATCTCTACATTTGTGGTCTGAGTCAAGTCAATCTGGGTGCTCTTTGTTGTTGAGTTCTGAAATCTGTATTCTCATTCACTGTCCTTTTTGGGATTTGTGGACCTGTGCTTTTCCTTTTTCTTTATTTGTGTTGGGTTTTCTTTTCTCTTTACTTCTGTTGCTCTGAGAAAGAGGGAGTAGTTTTCACTTCTTTTTGCTAGAGCCCCTATTCTTCTTTTGGTCAAGCCTCCAGATTATTTCAATTGTGAAGCCAGGTTGGAAGAGGGGACATGTGCTATCCTTTTGCAGTTTTGAGATTTGGGTAAGGTGTGCTGGGGGTGCTAAGATTCAAAAACTGCCTGTAGATCAAAATTATTGTTGATTGATGTGTAGGTGTCCAGGGACCCACTTCCTACTGCCTCACAGTATGACCATGAAATGGAAACATATGTCTCTCCCTTGGATATGAAATAATATAAGGGAAAGGAAAGAAACTAATAAAGTGAGATCATGACAATGAAGAGAACAAAGAAGGGTAGGAAGAACATATTAACAAACAGACAAACCAGTAAAAAACACAGAAAAGAAAAAAAGGAAATATAATTGACAATATGAGGAGATTTTCAAACTCATATATAGCCTTCTTGGAATAAAAGGAGAAGGGGTAAAACAAAGTGAAACACACACACACCCCTCAGACTATATTTTTAAAAAACAGATAGAACCACACACACACACACACACACACACAATCTTTTGTAATCCTTGAGAACCCTCTCGTGGCAGTTTCTGAGACTTCAGGTTTCTTGTATGCTTGATCCAAGCATTGCTTCTCTTGGCTCACAGCAGAAGAGATGAGTTTCCAAGGGGAAGTGTTTTGGACTTATAAATCTGACCCCCTTTTCACCTTGAATGGTCAAGGGAGGCTGCAAACTGCCCCCTGTTGATCACTTATGTTCAGTCCTCTGCATGTGTGCTGATCAGAATGCTTCTCACCTGGATCTCACCTCTCAGTGTGAATCACGGAAAAAAGGGTGCTGGGTCACTTTAAAACTCACTGCCACTCATCTGCAGCAGGCTGGAGCTAGGTTCTTTGTCTCTGGTTGCAACTATAGACTGCAAATGCTTCAGCTGGGGGTGGGGTCTCTGGGTCTTCTCACCTGGCCTGTCCCTCTGGAACACTGCACCCTAGGTATTCTCTCTGGGTTGACAGTGCTTAACTTCAGAGAGGTGCTGAATTCACCCCTCAGTTTGAGGAAGTAGCTCCATTGTACACATGGGCAGGCCAGAGTCTGTCTTCACCTGTGTACCAGGACAAAGAGGGTAAAGTGTCTTGTCCTCAGCTAGGGCACGCGACAGGTTCCTCTGTTATATTTTCTCCATGGTTTCTGCTACCAGTGTCCAAACAGGTTCCAAAGCAGCACACTTTTCCACGTAGTGTTGGAGAGATGGTGCCTGTCTCTGGGCTGCAGAGTGTGGTGAAGTCAAAGTAGCCAAGTGGGGCAGCTCCTTCAGTAGTAGTGTTCAGGCTGCTTATTCCCATGTCTCCACTCAATCAGACTTCTGCACACCCTTCTGCACACACATTTGCTGAGTTATTGGCATGTATAATTGTTCCTGCATCCAATCATTTATGCAAAGACATGCACTCCTACAGATTCCATTACTACCTTGGAATCCCTCTGAGATGATTCTTAAGTATTTTTTAATACATATGCCCCTTTCTATCTGTTTTTCTTTTAATAGCATGAATTTGGCAGATGCATTGTAAGCTTTTTTTAAAAAAAAATTAACATGCTTGGAATTCATTGGGTGATCTAAATTTCAGATGATTGCTTTGTATCAATTTGGGGAAAACGTCAGTCATTATCTTTTTATTTTTTAGGTGAATTTTGTGCACAATTTTATTTTATATTAAGGGGCACAAGTGCATACTTGTTATATGGCTGTATTGCATACCTGGTGGGGATTGGACTTCAGATGAATTCAGATAGTAAGAATTGTACCTAACCGGCAATTTCTGAATTCTAACTACCCTCCTAGCCTCCCCACTTTTAGTATTTCTAGTATTTATTGTTTTCATTTTTGTGGCCATTTAGCTCCCACATCTAAATGAGAACATGTGATGTTTGATTTTATGTTTCTGAGTTAGTTCACTTAGGATAATATTCTACAGCTTCGTCTGTGCTGTTGCAAAGGACATGATTTTGTTCTTTTCCTTGGCTGCATAGGATTTCATCATATATACATACCATATTTTCTTTATCCATTCAGCTATTGAAAAGCATTTGGGTTGGTTCTATGAATCTCTTTATTTTTTTATTTTTATTTTTATTTTTAGTTGAAGTCTCATTCTGTTGCCCAGACTGGAGTGCAGTGGCACATTCCCGGCCACCGCAGCCTTAACCGGCTGGGCTCCGGTAATCCTTCCACTCAGCCTTCCAAGTAGCTGGAACTACAGACGTGTGCTACAATGCCTGGCTAGTTTTGATTTATTGTAGAGATGATGTCTTGCCAAGTTGCCCAGGTGGGTCTCGAACCCGCGGGCTCACGAAATCCGCTCACCTCGGCCTCCCAAAGCACAGGATTACAGGCTGAGCCACCGAGCCTGGTCTATGAATCTTTTTAAATATTGCCTTTGCCTCATTCTACCTTCCCCCTCCTTCAAAATTCTCACATTCTTATAATTAATTTCCATGTCTCTTAAGCCGTCATCATTCCAAAGATGATTTGGGGTTGACTTTATCACATACCTTGGAGCATTGCCAAACAGCAACAATCTTAATTAAACTCCAAACATGATAGTCTTTGCAACACCCTGGTATTGCAAAATTTAAACTGCAAAGCCATATGAAAACAGGCTTATTGTTATATATTATTAGAGGAAAGGTAGTTTTACTTTCCACTTAGCACGATTGTTCAAGGCCAGCAAGTTTTATTTACAGAGCCCTAGAAATGCAGGTTTATTTCTTGGTCACATTTAATACTAAGAGTAAAGCACTTGGGAACTCTAGTTTTATAAGGAGAGGAAAGACTTATTCTATTAGATTTCCAATCTTAGGTGGCCATTGGAAGTTTTTACTATACCTCTTTCTTTGTGAGTTGGTGAAAGGTGAAGCACAAGTTTATCTGGTATGGAAAGTATCTTGTCAGTAAACCAATTTTAGTTTTCTGCTTTTAATTGATTTTTAAATTTTGAATATTTTCACTTTCTTACCAGCTCATGGATGAATTTAGAAGGTTTTAAAAAATATTTTATTCTGTATATGCAGTTATTTTCAGGGGAAAATAGGTCAGAAGATTTTTATGTGTGTGTGTGTGTGTGTATAAATACATATATATATGTGTGTGTATATATATATATTCACACACCTCTGTTTGTGGTTTCTTTAATTGCACAGGTGCAAACCTACGGCTCCAATTCTCTAGCACTTAATGTTCTGCTGCATAAAGACAAATAAAATGAGCTAAACTTACTTTGCAGTCTTGCCTTAGTCCCCTTGTTATTGTCCCTAGCGGCAGTTTGTTCATCTCTTCATCTATGTTTTTCAAGCTTATATAAGGGAATATATACATTTTTTAAAAGATTATCAGTTCCAAAGTTTTTACATTGCTTCACTAGATTTCTCGCACTAACTATTTATGTGATCTTGAGTGAGTATCTTAACCTTTGTGAGAATTTTTTTTTGTGTGTGTAAAATGGAAATATTAATCCTAGCTGACAATCCATTAAAGAACAAATGATAATGGGATAGTACATAAGAGTATGTTTTGTAAACTGTAAAGTATTATGATAGCACAAGATATTAGTATTACTAAACAGATCACCCTTTTATCATCACTTTGGGTACCCTATTTAACAGGCAGTTTGCTTTGTAAAATGGCTTGTAGTAACTTGCTTTGTTCTAGTGGTCTGTATTCTTTCTCATTTAATTAATATCTTGCTGTATATTACCCTTTCATGACAAATAATCGTTTGTGGAAATTTTACAACAAAATCTAGTCTACTGTATTTGAATATATCTCATACTATAAAAGTATCACAATTACATTTTTTAATCATATGAAGACAAAATATCAAACCTTTGTATTTTGAACTGGATTTTTTACCAAACTTTTTATTCTGGATTATATCTCTAGCTCTCCAATTTACTCGTGACATACAATGTGTTATCCTGCCTCTCTTTTTAGATTGGAAAACATAGTTTATTTAGAAAGTGAATGAGAGAGAGAGAGAGAGAGAGAGAGAAGAGATTCACTTCCCCAAGGTAGGGGAGGGGTGCCTTGACATTTTTAATGAATATATGCAAAATATATAGAAATTTAAGCATGTTATCAGTTCAGCATGTATCACTTTAGTAATATAACCTTACAAATTAAATTGCCACACTGCATAGTGGTTCTAATATTTACATATACTCATTCTGACAGATTATTCAAAGTGTTTTATAGTAATTCAGCAGATTCCTAATTAAGTATACACTTTTCTTTACAGAGCAGTGCTGATGAGCTTGATGAAGAAAAAATGAAGAATATGACAATTGTAAGTTGGACCCAAATTGTGTTATGAACTGATTTTGTCACTTATAATAAACATTTATAAAAATATTAGCTTAAGCTAAAGTGGAGATTTCAGGTGTTTTCTCATTATGTTACTATTCTCTAAAAACTATACCCACAATGTGATTTCCCATTTCAAATAACTTTATTCTGACTTTAAGTTTTTGAAAGTATATATACAATTTTGAAGTCTACCAATTCTCAATCTAGATCATTATTAGATATGTAATGAATCAAATATATCTTTTAGATATCACAAGATAAAAATATTTACCGTGATACTTTATTAAGCTCAAACATACATGCTAAGAAGAGCAGAAACATAGTCAATATATCGTTATCATCTAGTTATAAGCATCAAATAAATATTATAGATCTTTAAAAAGTAAGCATAGCTTCAAGCTATGATGTAAAAAAAGTATGACATTTAGCATCATTTGAGCAAAATTTGAAGAGTGATCACTTTTACTTAATACTCTTTTTGAGAATGGTTTGATCAACAGGGTCACCAGTGCAAGAAAAAAAATTTTTTAAAGATGTATGACCTCAATTAATTCATTTTGATTCAATTAATTTTAAGACATTTATTGAGAATTTACTAGGTATAATGCATCATTCTAGGAGTTGAGAGTGCTCCAAGGATAAATAAAAAACAATTATTACTTTCCTGGGGTTTTCAACTAGTATGGAAGTCAGATATATACACATTTACCACTAATTAACACAATAATAGATGCACAAAACATCACAAGAGGGGTGGAAGGAAAAAATTATTTTGACTGAAATTAATCAGTTTTGACCTTAAAATCAGCATGCCTAATATAACTTTATCTCTGTTATATAAATATCCTGAGTAAAAGTAATCAGTGCCTACTATTTCAAACTGGAAACACAACACTCTTATAAAATACTTTTCCATTTGTAGTTGCTGTGCATGTTATAAACATGTTACATTATCAGATATACCATGCTGTGATTATACATCGCAATAGGTGAAAAAATATAAAATGAAACTAGAGGAAATAAGATTTAATGTTCAGTAGCACAATAGAGTGACTATAGTCAACAATAATTTATTGTATATTTCAAAATAGCTAAAACAGTGGAATTGGAATGGTCCTACCACAAATAAATAATAAACTCTTGAGGTGTGGCTACTCCAGCAACCCTGATTTGATCATTACACCTATTATTTGCTTGTATTAAAATATTACATACATCCCATAGGTATATACAACTATTATATATCCCAACAATTAAAAATATAACAAAGAAAAACAAGACAACTTAGAAAAAAAGCACTGGATTTCAGTTGTGGAATAGTAGGCAAGCAGTGCAAATATTTTTATAATAGAAATTTAAACATGACACTTCAGACATTAATTATTCACATTTCTAAAAACTTAGATATGGAAGAAAACTTAGGGGTCATCTAGTCAACTTATTCACTCTATGCATGAAGAACTGAAACCCAGAGTGATGAATTTCTTTAGTGAAAGTCACATAGTGTGTTAGTGGCAGCGCTGGGTTTAGTATTCTCAGTTGGTTACTTGCACACAAAATTATTTTGCAAGCTCAGGGTAAGTTAATGAAATAATGTAACACATTTCACAGTTAATGTTAAGATGCATTTTAAAGAAAAAAATAAATATTGTTTAACATAAATGAATAATCAGTGGAGCTGAAAATTGAAATTCAGGGACAGTGACAAAAATTATCTGGGGATTGTCAGGGCAAACTTTTGGAGAATATTTTCGGAAAATCACAGTAGAATTATGTAATATGTTCTAGCAGGTGTCTGATTAAACTGTCAGAAGAAGGTCTATTAAAGAAAGTCTTCAGAGTTTGAATTTCTGCAAAGCCTATAAGGGAATCCATATTTTTAAATTTGGTTATTTTCATCTAGCCCTATAATTTAAAAATATGTACTTAAAAATATAAACATTAGCCGGGCTTGGTGGCTCAGCCTGTAATCCCGTGCCTTGGGAGGCTGAGGTGAGTGAATTGCCTGAGCCCGCAGGTTCGAGACCCGCCTGGGCAACTTGGCGAGACCTCATCTCTACAATAAATCAAAAATTAGCCGGGCGTGGTAGCGCGCGCCTGTAGTTCCAGCTACTTGGAAGGCTGAGGCGGAAGGATCGCCGGAGCCCGGCAGGTCGAGGCTGCGGTGGCCGGGAGCAGCCACTGCACTCCAGTCTGGGCAACCGAGTGAGACTCCAACTCAAAAAAAAAAAAAAAAAAATGCTTTTCATTTTGATGCAGTCAAATCTATTTTGTGTTTCTTGTGTTATTGAAGAAATCTTTCCCTATCCTGAGGTCACAAAGATACTTGCCTGTATTTTGTTCTAAGACTTTGGAAGTTTTTTTAAAAAAAATACATCTTGTATGTTGATGCATCTGAAATGTGTAAGGGGGGCCAGGGATTGGGTTTTCTTTGTTCTGTTCAAAAAGCCAGATGTCCTGACCACTCAGCCTCTCCCCCCTGACCTGGGCTGCCACCCGCTCCCCCTCAGGCTCCCATGGGGACATGGGTCTGTTGACTGCTCTTCCTGTTCCACAGATCATCCTGCCTATTCTTGTACTCATACCTGTGAGTTATAATTTTTTTTTTTTTGAGTTGGAGTCTCACTCCATTGCCCAGATTGGAGTGCTCCCGACCACCGCAGCCTCGACCTGCTGGGCTCCAGCGATCTGCCTCAGCCTTCCATGTAGCCAGAATTACAGGCAAGCGCTACCAGGCCCGGGTCATTTTTTTTTATTTATTGTAGAGATGAGGTCTCACTAAGTTGCCCAGGCGGGTCTCGAACCTGCGGGCTCAGGCAATTCACTCACCTCGGCTTCCCAAAGCATGGGATTACAGGCTGAGCCACCGAGCCTGGCCGAGTTATAATTATTTAACTTCATTAAAGATGTGACATCTAGAAGGGCACACTGGGCAGAGCTTTTGCTTTGACGCCTCTCTTTATTTATTTATTTTTTTGAGTTGGAGTCTCACTCTTGTCACCCAGGTTGGAGTGCAGTGGCATGCTCACGGCCACCGCAGCCTCGACCTGCTGGGCTCCGGCGATCCTTCCACCTCAGCCTTCCCAGTAGCTGTAACTACAGACGCACGCCACCACATTTGGCTAGTTTTTTGTGATTTACTGTAGAGACGAGGTCTCACCAAGTTGCCCAGGCTGGTCTCAAACCAGCAATCCTCTCACCTCGGCCTCCCAGCATGCTGGGATTGTAGGTGTGAGCCACCACCCCCGGCCTGACACCTCTCTTTAAACAACTGTCTGCATTAAATAGCACTGGCTGAACTTAGAAGCAAGCCCATTTGCCACTCACATGCCAAAGACTGATCTGTGGCGTGGTGGGTGGGGCTCTCGTGACTTTCCTGTGAGACTCTGGGAACTTTTACTTCGAGCCCTCCCCTCTCCCCCTCCCTCCAGTCTTTGGGTTGCAATGTCTCTGAACCCCGCGACACCCTTCCGGGATTCACGCTTGGGCCCACGGTGGGTGCCAGACCACAGAGACTGTCCTGGCGGGGTCTGGAGTTTCCTGTTGCCTCATAGACACTTGAGACCCTGGATTCCAAAAATAAGACACAAGAAACCACCCACCGTGACCTCGTGGTCTCTGCTGCACGGTGCTCTGAGCATCTGGACCGTCTTCACCTGCAGTGGCCCGGCCCAGCCTGGGCCCTTCTCCCCATCCCAGCAGCGTGGGGGTCCGAGGAGTCCGCAGGGCCTCCCTGCCTGATGCGCTCGCTCTCTGTCCCCGCCCCGTAGGCGGTCACCCGCAGGGCCAAGGTGGCGCCGGCCGAGAGGATGAGCAAGTTCCTGAGACACTTCACCGTCGTCGGGGATGACTACCAGGCCTGGAACATCAACTACAAGAAATGGGAGAATGAGGAGGACGAGGAGGAGGAGCCGCCACCCACGCAGGCCTCTGGCGAGGAGGGGAGAGCCACAGACCCCGAGGCTGCCCCTGTCCCCTTACCCAGGCCCCCCCGCGACTTCAGGGCCACATTGAGGAAGCTCTTCAGCTCCCACAGGTTTCAGGTAGGTGGGGAGGAGGCTGCAGTGGCCATGGGGGGCCGGCCAGGGGGCCCATCTCGGCCACCGCCTCATTCCTTCCACAGGTCTCGTGAGCGCCTGCCACATGTTGGGGGCCCCAGGCCACACCGGGCATGCATTGGGCAGGTCCCGAATTGTTGCAGGGGAATGTCCAGAGTCCAAAAGTGAATTAAAGAGCCATCCATGGCTGATGTTAAACAAAACGAGGTGTGTCCATACGATGGACTCCAACTCAGCCATGACACAGGCCTGACATGGATGGACCTTGAAAACATGATGCTGAGTGGGAGAAGCCAGATGCGGGAGGACACGCAGCATTTTTCTGAAATGTCCCCACCAGGCACGTTCAGAGAGACAGAAGGCAGACTGGCGGTTGCCACAAGCTGGAGGGTTTCCATTTGGGCTGGTGAGAGTGTTCTGGAACTAGATAGTGATGATGGCTGCGTGGCCTTGGGAATGTACTTAATGCCACTGAACTTCACACTGACTTTAAATGGATTAAAATGGCAGTTTTTACGTTATGCCACACACACAAAAGTAGATCAAAGGGTAACAGTGGAGACAGAAAAGACACCCGTTCAGTCACTCAGCTAACACTGAGTGCTGGCTCTCAAACAAGGCCACGAGGGTCCCCTGCCTCCTCGCCGTGGGCACCCTGGTCTCTTCTTTGGTGGAGTGACGCCAGAAATATCTGCCCAGCTTGACCCCACGCTGGACTCTAGGGGCGGTTCTGGGGAGAACAGCAGAGGGAGGTGAGGACCTCACAGAGAGCAAAGAGAACAGAACCTTTTATGGGGCTCCGTGTCTGTCCTGACATTTGAAGGACACTTCTGAAGTTGAAGGTCAGATGCAGGTGGGGTCTGACCATCCCTCTCTGAGCCCCACGCCCAGCCCTGCAGTGGCCAACCTGGTGACTGGAAGTACATTCCGAGTCCCTGGTGACATTAGGGAAGTGACCAAAGGCCTCTGGGGGACGCTGCTGTCGGCATCTTCCGAGACCAAAATAAACCAACCCCTCCTGAGAGCTGTGCCCCTCAGGAAGTGGAGAGAAGCAGCCCTTGCCTCGCCCATCACTTTGTTCCAGGGTAAAAAAGAGAAACGTTATTTTGGTCTTTTTCCTACTCTCATGTGGCTGTAAGAAATGAACAAGCCATAGCCCAGCACTCCCAGGCTCCACGTCCTCTGAGGCTGTGACGGGAAGGGAAACGTGGTATTAAGTTGTTGGGTTGACGTCCCAAACCCTCAATTTCAGGAGCAGAAGGAAGGGGCCGGCTTCCTTCCAGCTGCGAGGGGAGCCCTGAGCAGCCCCCTTAGGATGTCCCTCCCCCAGGCGTGGGCTCACCAGCCACGTGGCCTGCTCAGGGCTCAGGGCAGGCACCCTGAGCTGGGACCCCCAGAGATATGCCTACTGGGGAAAAAGACAAGTGACTGTCATAAAATAAGTGGAGATGTTTATTCGCCCTCTCAACAGTTGCTTATTGAGTACCTACTGTGTACAGCAGCAAATGTGGCAGACACATCCCTCCCTGAGGGCTTGACCATCTGCGGAGAGGCAGAATTGCAGGAATCATCACTGAGGCAAACACTGGTTACAAATGGAGAGAAGCCTTTCTCTGCAGGGGGGTGGGGGCACTGAGAGACCCTGGGGGTGGAGAGCCTGATCAGGACTGCTGTTGGAGGAGGGGACATTTCACCCAACACCTGCAGACTGAGCTGCTGCGGAGGAAGGGAGGCGCCTTCCAGGCAGGGCCTTATTTGCCAGGGCCTGATGGGAAGGAGCCCGCAGGGCTAGGGGCTCGAGGATGCAGGAGGCTCGGGTGTGGCAAACAGAGTGACTGCTTGGCAGCAGGGGAGACGAGATGGGTCATCTGTGGGCATGGCTGCCCTCAAAGATCCTGAGTGTGTGGGAGGGGGTGACATGATGGGATCTGTAGAGGGGCTCAGGTGGAAGCAGGGAGGCCAGAGTGGGATGGGGGCGAGGGTGCATGGGTTTTGATCTCCACAGGCAGAACCAGCATAGGTAGGAATGCCTGGCGTCCCTTTTGAGGGAGGTTCGAGGTGGCCACAGTGACGTGAGAGCTGCTGTCATTTCTTACACGGGATAGCACAACCAAGTGAGAGAATGGGGGTGACTCGAACTCCACGGACACCACAGATGGACAGGATAGAGTCTGGCCGTGGGAAGATGATCCTGAGGGTCAAGGAGCTTCACTTTTATTCCTGCGTGCCGTAAGCCAGCCCCATGTTAGGCATGCTCCACGTGACCTCCTGGTACTCCCATTGTGGCTCGGGGGTAGAAGATGTGGGTGACCCCAATGAGAGATGCATCCATGGTCCAGGCTGCGGGTGGGAGCCAAAGCCAAGCCTGGGATGGGCCACCCACAGCCCGCAGACTCAGCCGTCTTTGCAGGGTGAGGATTTGGAACTAACCGGCCTCTCTGAATTCTCAGCATTTTTCTTTGTGACATGGTTCCCCTCAGAAACATCCCTCCTGTGAGCTAGCAAGCTCAAGGCCCTGGGACTTGCTCACGGAGGCTGGCTTGGGCCAGGCATCACAGTTTTGTGGCTTGGGTCACTCTGTCCTTCTGCTTCATGGTTCTTCTTTTAATTGAGATTCACATCACATGACATTCATCGTTTTAAAGTAAGCGATTCTGTAGTGTTTAGTACCTTCACAGTGTTCTGTGTGACTCACCACTGCCTAGTTCCAGAACATTCTCATTTACCCCAGATGGAAACCCTGCACCCACTGGCCATGCCTTCTTCCCAGGCCAGAAAACCATTGGCCTGCATTTTGTCTCTGTGGATTTGCTGTTTCTAGACGTTTTCGGTAAATGAGACCATCCATTGTGCAGCCTCCTCTCACAGTGACATTTCCAGGTTCACCCAGAGGCAGCAGGGCTGAAACCTGGAGGAATACTAGGCCACATGAACCCTAAGGCAAAACCAAGGAAGAAAACAAAACCCACCAGAGTCATGACGCTTTATTAAGCTGCTAAACTTGAATATGTGTGAAAACTTCATTACAAAGCAGTTTGTCTTGTAATTTTCACAGGAAACTATGTCATGGAATTCTTTAATTACTGAAATAATTACCTACAGGTTGAAATGCTCAAAGGATTAATAGTCTGTTCTTGCATAGGCTTGAAGGCGTTTAATTTCTACCTGAAACTGTCAAGAAAATGGCAGATTCGTTTTCAGAGGTCAAAAGCTATCAACCTGAAGTGTGAGGCAAGGCCCTGGGGAAGCAGGTGATGGCAGGCATTTCCAAGGAAGGAAAGGAGTCCTGTGAGGGCCTTCGGGCTCCTCCTGGGGCTGCATTTCCACCGCCACTGTGGTCTCCGGAACACTGTCCCCTCCTCCCACCACTAGTGCCCTCACCAGTCATCACCACCTGTCATCGTGACCACAATCATTGCCACTGGTGAGACCCCCAGAACCCCCTCCCCGGCAGGTCCCAAAGTCCATGAGCCTGTCTCTCACAGTAGCTCTCCCCAGTTCTCCAGAAGCCCGGGACTCCTTCCTTCATGTCCAATGTGTACCCGGGAGCTGGGCGGGCACCTCACGTCTCAGGCAGAAGCTGGTTTGCAAGCACAGTGGCCATCCCTGCAGCCCAGTGGCTGGAAGCAGGCAGTTCCCAGAGGTCGCTTCTAGGCCTCAGCTCTCTGAGGCTGGGACATGTTAAATTCTGCATTGAGTATCTGTTATGTGGGTGCCCCAACATCAAAACCCCCAGAAATAGAAACAGTAGAACCTTTTTTTAAAATTGGAGTCTCACTCTGGCACCCAGGCTAGAGTGCAGTGGCATGCTCACTGCCACCCCAGCGTCAACCTGCTGGGCTCCGGCGATCCTTCTGCCTCAGCCTTCCGAGTAGCCAGAACTACAGGCACGCGCTACCACGCCCGGCTAATTTTTGATTTATTGTAGAGATGAGGTCTCGCCAACTTACCCGGCCTGGTCTTGAAACCGCGGGCTCAGGCAATCCACTCTCCTCGGTCTCCCAAAGTGCTGGGATTACAGGCTGAGTCACCGAGCCTGGCCAAAAATACTTTAAAAAAAATTAAATGAGTAAGGAAAAGACTAGGAGTGAGTGAGGGTCAGTGAATGAGCCAGATGGACATGCTCTGGGAGAGCAGGAAAGGTGCAGCAGGCCTGGAAGGAGGCAGCTTCTGCCAGAGGGAACTGGCCCCCTAGACTACCTACCATGGGTCCCCGGCGGGGCGCTCTGGCGCTCTGTCCTCAGCGGCCTCCATCCTTGACTGCTTTCCCTGGTGGTTTCACCTAGATGCTTCCACGCCAGCTCTTAAGACAGCAGGAGGGAGGGCCCCTGCTTGGATCTCATGGTCTCTGGCTCCTCCCCTCGGTCCACAGGTCATTATCATCTGCCTGGTGGTCCTGGACGCCCTCCTGGTGCTCGCCGAACTCATCCTGGACCTGAAGATCATCCAGCCCGACAAGAACAATTATGCTGCCAGGGTAGGGTCTTCTAACCCGGTTCCTTGCTGACATCTGCACGGGGGCATGGGTGGAGCCCCACTTGGAATAGCAGGCCCAACAGGAGAGTGGCTTGTTCGAGTGTTTTAGTCAAAGGGCAGAGACAGCATCTTTCCAGATTCTAGACAAGCATTCCTACCACCAAGCAGGAAGTCTCATTGCCCGTGGTGGCTTGAATCATGAGTGGTGCTGGACGGGTGAGCCGGGGCGTGTCGCTGATGCCGAGGGCTTGTCACCCAGAGCAGATGGACTTTCCTGTTCCCAGGGCCAGAACGGTCATCTCTTCTCCTGTCTTCTGTGATGGTCTGTGTGGTACCCTTGTCAGGGCGTCACCCAGACATCACCCACTGGCAGTGGCCACACCCTGTCTCAGTGCAAGGAGAGAAGGCTGGAGGGTGAGAAGCATCACCTCGTGCCTTTTTCGGGAAGAAAATGGAATCGATACGTAGACGTATGCCGGTTCAGGTGGCAGAAAGGGCAGGAGACAGGATGGTGCCTCCTTGCCCCTGTGCCTTCCCTGGGGCAGCCCTGGGAGCCTTCTGTGCACGGAAGCAGGCGTGTCTTCCCTTGCCCTCTGGTCTTAGTAGGACCTGTTAACATACTTGTCTTTTTCTCAAACTTTTATTATGAAAAATGGCAAATATACATTTTGCTCGATTGCTTGGTTGCAGTCTGTCCCACAGACACACATACATTTCTGCCTGGCTCACCCCACACCGCCACACCCCTGAACACTTCAGCGTGCCTAGGAGTGAGGCTTCCTCCTGCAGAGCCATGAAAGATCACAGGTCTTCCTGGGGTTCTCAGCCCTAGGAAAGATCACAGGTCCGCCTCATGGCCCCCACTCATGTTTCCTCACTCGCCTAAGACTGTCTCGTGGGCTTCTTTACCCACGAGGGGCTGACCTCCAGTGTTCTAGCTGGTTTTGTCTCCTTGGGCTTTTTCTTTTTTTTTTTAATTTTTTATTTTATTTTATTTTATTTATTGTAGAGATGAGGTCTCACCAAGTTGCCCAGCCAGGTCTCGAACCCACGGGCTCAGGCAATCCACTCACCTCAGCCTCCCAAGGCGCGGGATTACAGGCTGAGCCACCGAGCCCGGCTTCCTTGGGCTTTTTCAATCTGGAAGAGTCTTCCATGCTTTTCTTATTCCCGCATGACACTGCCCTTGAAGAGCCCATCCAGTCAGGTAGGAGTCCCGTGTTCTGGATTCATCTGTTCCCTCGGGGTCCTCTGCCTGTCTCCATATTTCCTGGTCACCATAGGGGGGGTGCAGGGCTTGGCCAGTGAAGTCCTCACGATGGGCAGTGTTGCACCATCGGGAAGCACGTCTGGCTGGGCCACTCGGTGCCACTTACCCTTGATTAGGCAGGAGTCGCTGACGGTACCCACCATGTAGGCACTCTTCCCTGTGCAGGGATAAACAGTCAGCCAGTGTGCCTTGGCACCAGGCGAGTTTCTTCTTCCCCAATAGCACCCATGGGTGATGCCTGCACAGATCAGTGGACACCCTGGGGATGTGGAATGGGGATTTCCTAATTCTGTCTTTCCTTCCACATTTCTATGAAGAAAGCTTCCCTTTTTTCCACGTGTGCATGTGTGTGCGCCTCACTATGGATATACGGATTTTTTTGTTGTGTGTGTTACAATCCGTCTTAGTCATACTTTTTTTTTTTGAGTCAGAGTTTCACTGTGTCGCCCAGACTGGAGCACAGTGGCATGCTCACAGCCACCGCAGCCTCGACCTGCTGGGCTCAGCAATTCTTCCACCTCAGCCTTCCAAGTTGCTGGAAATACAGGCATGTGCCAAAACACCTGGCTAAGTCATGCTTTTTGATCTTCAAATTATCCCCAATCTGGTTACTGCGAGCCTCTTCAAGCCAACCACCATGTCCTTTAGACATGACCCCATAAGTCTTTGTATGTTTCCTTGCTCTCTGCACAAGATGTCCTAGCTTGCTTTGTACCTTCTCTGCCCCAAAGCTGGAACTGGCTGCCTTAGTGTGAGGGCCGGTGTTTGTAAATCAAGACCTGGGAACCTGTTCACTTGTCCCCTACCCTGATGTCCCCTCCTAATTGGTGCATATGGAGTTGCCTTGGGCTATTTATCTATTGATGAATGAATGAAGGAGTCGGGGTCACATTATGTTGCCCAGGCTGGCCTCAAACTTCTGGCCTCAAGCAGTCCTCCTGCCTTGGCCTCCCAAAGTGCTGGGACTTCAGGTGCATGACATTGTGCCCAGCTGAGCCTAACAGCTGTGTAGTGATCACCCCGATGGAGGCCCCATTGCTCATCTAGAATGTTCTGAGGGATACTTATGTTATCCTACAAACAATGCTGCAGTGACAATCTTACGCGCATCTTAGTGTGCCTGAACTTAGCTGTGGGATCAGGTCTTAGCCATGGAATTTGTGGCCAAAGGGTACAGTGGTTACTTTAACTCCAACATTGACCACTTGTCCTTCGGAGGGCAGGGACTCGTCTGGGGTGATCACAGCTGTGTTTCCAGCACCAAGTACGGCGCCTGGTGCTGGCAGTTGAGTGTCTGTCTAGCAGCCGAATTCTCTCTCTGGTACCCCGGGCAAGTGCGTCCAGCCAGCCTCAAGCTCAGATCTCCTCTGACAGTGACCCCTTGTCTCCCTCAGGTGTTCCACTACTTGAGCATCGCCATCTTGGTCTTCTTCATGATGGAGATCTTCTTTAAGATATTTGTCTTCCGCCTGGAGTTCTTTCACCACAAGTTTGAAATCCTGGATGCAGTTGTGGTGGTGGTCTCGTTCGTCCTCGACATTGGCCTCCTGTTCTGGGAGCACGAGTTTGAGGCTCTCGGCCTGCTGATTCTGCTCCGGCTGTGGCGGGTGGCCCGAATCATCAACGGTATGTCTCTCGCACTCCTGGGCTGCACGCCGGGGCTGGGAGGGCATGTGGGGTGGGGAGGCCAGCTGCTCAGTCCATCTGGGTGCCTGAGCTCTCACACGTTCCCATTACAGAGGCTCCCCCGCCTTCCTCTTCCCCACCCTTGTCCCCTCCAGAGCACAGAGAAAAGTGAAGTGTGACTTGGCGTTCCACTGCCGCCTCTCTGGTTACAAACTGAGACCGGGATGTGAGCTCTAGGGGAACTGCTTTTCTCCTTTAGGCCATATTTTCATATTTATGGAAAGGGTTGGACTAGCCCCTCCCAGCTTTCTCCCAGAGCATCTTTGTTTTTAAAAAGTCTTGTTCCCTGAAGGAGATTCCACCACACCCTGGGCACCTTGGTAGGGAACCATCTGGAAGGGATGCAAGTCAGTGAGCAGCATTCTCCGCTGGCTCCCACTCAGAGTCCACAAGGCATGCCAGCATGAGGGGCTCCAAGAATTTTCATAGTTGTCCAGACTGACTGTGTTGGCACTTTTTTGGGAGAAATAACACCTCTTCACATGCCATGGACCCTGGCTCTGGAGAAGGTACTTGGGGAAATAGTGCCACCCATATTTCAGATAAAAACCCGGTTCCTTGCGCATGCCCTGCATCCAGTGTCCCCGGGTCCAGAGAAACCATGCTCCTGCTATGATTTTCTGTGGACAGAGTGGCCGCCAGCTGGCTCCTTGTTCAGTTGGCCGTGACCTAGTCAGAGTTGCTCAAGTGCCCATCCACCAACCTGCTGTACCAGTTGCCTTGAAGCTTTTTTAAAATGGGGAGTGTGATGGGGGGTGTGGGTGGAGCCCAGGTAGGGCATTTAGCCTGGAAGCACTCCCAAAAGATCTGGATGTCCAGCCAGGTTTGGGAATCCTCAGACTAGGGCCCATCCATCATCTGGAGGATGAAGGAGTGAGTGTGGCCTGGGTCTGAGGCAGGCGCAGCCTCTGACACCAAGCTCCTTCCTGTGGTGGCTTAGCAAGTCCTATCACATACACCACGTGCTGCAGCCACTCCGCCTCAGCATGGCCTGGTGGTAAATATCTGCTTGGGATGGTGGGTCTGTGTAAACGGCTGGACCTGTGGTCTCATGCTGACCTTAGGGTCTGGTTCTGAGCAAGTCAAGACCTAGCAGTGAGAATAAAGCCCACTCAAAACATTCACTGGACACCATCACAGGCACAAAAGCTTTTTAGCTCTTGCTGAGGGTGCTCTCCTTGTGGGGCAGGGATGTTTCCAGGCTGCGCTTCTGTGGCGTTTGTGCACCGCTGCTGCTGCTGCGTACCAAGACTGTCGAGAGCCAGTTCTGTATTCAGGAGCTTGGTGTGCATCTCATCAGGGTGATTTTTAAGGGGTTCTCAGCCACATGAGCTGAAGCGACACACTGCATCACTGGGTACTGAGGAGCTCAGAAATGGAAAACCTGACCCCCACCGCGTTCTGATGCCTACAAGTGGTGACTCTCACATGTCTGTCACCACTCTTCCCACTACATACATGCATAAGAATACAGATTTTTTTCTCTTCCTGAGTTCCTAAGCAGTATCAGTGAGACCTTCAATTTTATTTCAGGGATAATTATTTCAGTTAAGACACGATCAGAACGGCAACTCTTGAGGTTAAAACAGATGAATGTCCAGTTGGCCGCCAAGATTCAACACCTGGAGTTCAGCTGCTCTGAGAAGGTAAGAAGACACGTAGGGGGATGTCCCCACCTTCACGTGCTGAGAAGTAGGGCCCTGCCTGGAGTACCCTTCCCGTGACGGAGTCTTGCTGTCCTTACAGATCCTTCTCCTGGCTTCACCTCCCTGAAGCCATGCCCAGCTCCCCCAGTGCCCTGCCAGGTTCCCCACCTGAGCGCGTCCTCTCACTGCTGCTCAGTGACCTCATGTGACTATAGCAGTCACTGGCGGGCTGAACTCCACAAAGCGCACAGCTTGCATCTGTCTTTGTGGCACCAGGGGCATCTGTGAGGCCCCCGGTAAATTCCCGCACCCGTCTGCCTTTGCAATAGGAACAAGAAATCGAAAGGCTTAACAAGCTGCTGAGACAGCACGGACTTCTTGATGACGTGAACTAGACCTGGACCCGCCCCACTGCAAAGAGAAGACCCTGCCCCGATGCCTGGGGCCGCCTGGGGAGAGGCGTAGTCGGATGCCTTGCCACGCCCCTGCCCTGCTTAGGCTGTGGGGCACAGCCTTTCAGGAGGCTCTTTCCTCTTGGCACAAGAGCCACCCATCCCACTCCCACCCTGCGCTATAACAAATGTACCAGCTGGGTCTTCTTACACTGAACATTCCAGCCTGGCTTGACAGTGAGCAGTGAAGCTAGACAATGGCCACCTGTATATAAAATTTAATCTCACTGAATGTGCAGTTTTCAGTTCCACATGTAAGTTGAAGGTGCAGCCTTTCATAGGAGCATTCTGAAAGAAACAAGAAAGGAAGAAGCTACTTCAGCTACCGGTCCATCTAGAAACGTCATCTTCCTTTCCAAGTTGTTCTGAGCAGCCAAGGTTGTCCCAGGCCCCGCCCCCACGTGGTCCAGCTGCAGCATCCAGCTTCTAGCCGGCTCTGCCTGGTGCTGCCACCTGACAGCACTTTTCTCAATTACTGTACAATTACTGCATAAAATGAGCCCTCTCCTTCCCTAGGCCCTCCTACTGCATTCTCTCCTCTGTGGCAGCCCAGGCCAGCCCGCCTGTGGAGAGCTGGCTGGCGACAGTGCCTGGCACAGAAACAGCAACTAGACCAAGGCACCATTGTAATTAGCATGATATCTGGGGGAAGAGCCCCTTGCGAGGCTTTGTACTCGACTTGCTTGATTTTGTACAGCATTTTGCTATTTTTGTAACTCATTTCCATAGGACCTGAAAAGGAAAGAAAACCTGAACTAAAAACAGTGAATATTCACTCAAGCAGGGAATAAATAAATCAGTTCCATCCTCCCTGCCTAGGCTGCTGCAAGGTATGTTCCTGTTGCCAGCTCCCCAAAGACGATTTGGTTTCTATACATGTCCCATGTGCCGAGAGTGCTGAAAATGACCAAAACCAGATGTTTCCCCTTTCTAAATTCACACAGAATAAAATTTCCAAGAGAAAAAAGAAAAGAGGGAAGTGAGTGGAGAGGGCAGTGATGGTCTGGAGGCGACCTCAGGGGTCAGAAGTCTAATAAGAAGCGACGTCTCCGAGGGACTTGTGGCCCACAGGCACGCCACTCTAAAGGAGACCTCAGAGGCAGGCGCAGTGTCCTTAAGTAACAACTTACGTCAAACAAATGGGAAGAAAAAATCGAAGGGCAGCCTGGCATTGATGGTGGGTGGAGCTCGGAAGCCTGCCTCTGCAGGTGCAGACACATCCACAAAAGTAACCGTGGTAGAAATAAGAACTGTCCTTTCATTTTCTGGACTGGTCTGTAACGAAAGAGATACATGCCCTTCAGTGTGTTACCAGGATAGGAAAGATGAGACATTTTCATTCTCTCCCTTACTCAGTCACTGGCAGGTCATGACTCTGATAGGTCCTGGAAGATAATCAGCCGTTTCCTTGGATGAGGGAAACAGTTTTCCTTGGATTATCCTGATTAACACATCTATGTCAGTCATAACTCCATGTTCATGAGAATTTTAAAGATCCAGTCTAAGTAAGAATGCTAATATGAATAAAACCATTCTCGGTAGGGTTGTATTCTCTAAGTAAAAGACAAAGAAATTGTTTTAAGAACCCTTGTTGTTTAAATTATAATCTTCTTCAGAAAGTAATAAATTTCACCTGTCACACCTGAGTCTTGTGTAGACTTCTGTCTTACTCCCAACACCTCTAAACTAAAGGGAGGCCTACCTCAGGAAAGGAGGATGAAATGAGACTTGCAGTTACGTTGACTATTTTGGCCTGTGGGTTCAATAAGGATCCGTACTTAGTCCACAGCACTTCTATAACCAAGGCCACTGGGAGCTGGCAAGAGACCTGCAAAACAAAACACCATTAATCAATCTGAATATTACATACCCTGAAGTCAAACTTAATCTGCAGTTCAGAACTGTAACTGTAAAATGTCTCACATATTACAAAATGTTCTGAATAAGAGAATGAATAGTTCAGATAAAAACAGCTTAGAGAAAGTTTTTTTTTTTTTTTTTTTGTCAAGGTGTCACTCTTGTTGCCCAGGCTAGAGTGCAGTAGTGCAATCACAGCTCCCCTCAGCCTCGACTTCCTGGGCTCAGGTGATCCTGGCCTCAGCCTCCTAAGTACAGGAACTACAGGCACACCACCATACCCAGCTAATTTTTTTGTTTTTGTAGAGACAAGGTCTCGCTATGTTGCCCAGGCTGGTCTCAAACTCCTGGGCTCAAGCAATCCTCCCTCCTCTGCCTCTTAAAGTGCTGGGGTTATAAGCATGAGCCACTGTGCCCAACTGAAACAACGTATTTTAAAGTACTCAATACTTCAAAAATATTTTAACACCTAACCCACAATTTTTCCATCCCCTCCTATTTTGAAAAAGTCGGTATCACCTGGGATTGCGGTAATAATGCCAGTACCCAACATGGAACCTTCAGGGCATTAACTCCTCTAATTTCATCTACTTGTTTACACCTATCTCAGACTTCAGGAGAGAAATCATTGAGGGGGGGGAGAATGGAATTTCATCACAAGACAAATTAAACTTGACTACATGTCATGTTAAAACGCACTGAGAGGAAATTTAAATGCTTTCTTTTCATGTATCTAATTTTACCGATTGGCAATTAAGAAGTGACATTTGGGTATCAGGCAGTGTCCATGTGTTGTTGAAGATATTCACTGTTCACATGCACTGAGCACTGTTGCCCGAGTCAGGCTGGATGCTGCAGGGGCTGGCCTGAGGCCTCTGCCGGGACACCCCTGTCTAGCAGCCCCAGGGGAAAGTGGGCACCAGTGCCTTCCAGACCCAGTTCCTGCTTTCACAGCCTCTTCGAAGTTGGCAAACGAGATCATGGCTGAAGCTACGGGCTGTGTGGACAGGGACTGCATGGTACTCTTCCACTTGTGTGCATGTTTGATATTTCTCCATCATAAAATGTTCTTAAATACATCTCTTCAGGACATGGAAGCCTTGCAGGCCTGCTAAAATTGGTACTAATGGAATTCCTTAGCTTGGAACTGCCTTTTAAAAACCTTGCAGCCAGCCGGGCTCGGTGGCTCAGCCTGTAATCCCGCGCCTTGGGAGGCTGAGGTGAGTGGACTGCCTGAGCCCGCGGGTTCGAGACCCGCCTGGGCAGGCGAAACCTCATCTCTACAATAAATCAAAAAATTAGCCGGGCGT
>CAUYQG010053752.1:0-11656 GCA_963574415.1 Tarsius wallacei
TTCCAGCAGAATTCTACAAGACATTTAAGGAGGAGCTCATACCAATCCTACTGAAGGTATTCCAGGCGATTGAGAAAGATGAACTCTCCCCAAATCATTTTATGAAGCTAACATGACATTGATACCCAAGTCAGGTAAAGATTCAACAAAGAAAGAGAACTATAGGTCAATATCTTTGATGAACATAGATGCTAAAATTCTCAACAAGATTCTAGCAAACCGGATTCAACAACACATCTCAAAAATCATCCATCATGACCAAGTAGTCTTCATCCCTGGGATGCAAGGCTGGTTCAATATTCATAAAACCATTAATGTAATTAAATACATCAAGCGATGTCAAAACAAAAACCACATGATTATATCATTAGATGCAGAAAAAGCTCTTGATAAAATCCAGCACCCCTTCTTGATAAAAACTCTCGAACATCTAGGCATACAGGGAACATACGTCAAAATAGTAAAAGCCATCTACGAGAAACCCACAGCCAGCATACTCCTAAATGGACAGAAACTGGAACCATTTTCCCTGAAAACTGGAACAAGACAAGGATGCCCACTCTCACCCCAACTGTTCAATATAGTATTGGAAGTCCTGGCCAGAGCAATCTGAGAAGAAAAGGCAATTAGGGGTAGCCAAATAGGAAAAGAGGAAGTCAAGTTATCTCTCTTTGCAGATGACATGATTGTGTACCTTGAAAACCCAAACGAAATTGTCAAAAACCTCCTTACACTGATAAAGGACTTTGGCAAAGTCTCAGGATACAAAATAAATGTGCAAAAGACAATTGCATTTCTTTACATCAATAATAAACAAACAGAAATCCAAATAAAAAGTACAATTCCATTCACAATAGCCACAAAAAAAATGAAATACCTCGGCATCTTTCTAACCAGAAACATGAAAGACCTTTACAATGAAAACTACAAAACACTGCTCAAAGAAATCAAAGACGGCACAAACAAGTGGAAAAATATCCCATGCTCATGGATTGGAAGAATCAACATTGTGAAGATGTCCATTCTACCTAAGGCAATCTACAGATTTAATGTAATACCCATCAAATTACCAGCAACATTCTTCTCAGACTTAGAAAAAACAATACAGAATTAATATGGAAACATAAATGACCAAGTATAGCCAGAACAATCCTCAGCAAAAAAACAAACAAACAATGCAGGAGGTATCACACTACCAGACTTCAAACTTTACTATAGAGCTACAATAATCAAAACAGCTTGGTATTGGTACAGGAACAGGCATATAGTCCAATGGAATAGAATTGAGATTCCAGAAGCAAAACCTCAATTTCTCAACAAACTCATCTTCGACAAAGCCTCCACCACCCACCACTGGGGAGAGGAGAACCTATTCAGTAAATGGTGCTGGGAAAACTGGCTGACCACATGCAGAAGACTCAAACAAGACCCCTATCTATCCCTATACACCAAAATTAACTCTAAATGAATTAGAGACCTAAATGTAAAACCTCAAATCATAAGAACCTTAGAAAATGCAGGACATACCCTTATGGAAATTGGAACCGACATCCAATTCCGGAACAAAACCCAAAATGCACAGGCCATAAGAGATAAGATAGACAAGTGGGACCTCATTAACTGACAAGCTTCTGCAAAGCTAAAGAAACCATCAAGAGAGTAGGGAGACAGCCCACAGACTGGGAAAAAGTATTTGCCAACTCCAGGTCTGACAAAGGCTTAACATCTTGGATCTAAAAGGAACTCAAACGTGCTGAAAAGAAAAAACAACCCCATTACAAAGTTAGCAAAAGATATGAACAGACACTTCTCAAATGAAGACATCCGAGCAGCCAACAGACACATGAAGAAATGTTCAACCTCACTAATCATCAAGGAGACGCAAATCAAAACCACACTGAGATACCATATAACTCCAGTCAGAATGGCAATTATCAATAACTCAAAAAATAACAGTTGCTGGAGAGGGTGTGGCAAAAAGGGAACACTTCTACACTGTTGGTGGGAGTGCAAACTAGTGCAACCTCTGTGGAAAACAGTGTGGCGATTCCTAAAAGCTCTAAATATCAACCTGCCATATGACCCCACAATCCCCCTACTGGGAATATACCCTGAAGAACTCAAATCACTCTATAAAAATGATACATGCACATGTATGTTTATCACAGCATTGTTCAAAATAGCGAGAACCTGGAAGCAACCATGCTGTCCATCAAAAGAGGACTGGATTTAAAAAATGTGGTACATATACACGATGGAATACTACGCAACCATAAAAAAGAACAAACTCATGAATTTCGCAGCAACCTGGATGGAACTAGAATCTATAATACTGAGTGACCTCTCACAGAAACAACAATCTGAATATTGCATATTCTCACTCATATAGTGGACCTTGAACATTCATCGTAATATTCTAAGAAAGGGACTGACAGTGGTGGGAAACTATGCGGGGGAGGGGAAGGGAGGTGGGATTAACGGTAGCAAAATTTGTCTGGGGGTGGGAAAACACCCCTTATCAACATGGGTGCCTGAACGAAGCATATTTGTATACCTAACCCTTAACTGTACCCCACAATATCAAAATAAAAAATATTGATATAAAAAAGACTTTTTGAATTGCCCAGGGCCAGGCTTGGTTTTCTGCTTTGATATCTAGAAGGTTTGCTGTTATCCTCTAATGGATGCCCTCCTGACTTTTCTCTATGTGGGAGAGAATAAAGAATTTGGGGAGAAAGCGCTGACTACAACCTGAACTCTAAGCAGCATGATGTCTTAAACATTTATTTATTTACTCTTTCGTGTGTTTTAGAAAATATTTTTTTCTGAATGAGATTCATTCAATATTTAAAGTGGGTGACATTTTTCTTTTATATATTATCAAATATCTTTTTTTGTTATTTTCTAATCTTTAGATTCCTAATCAAATGTTTTTGATTAGGAATCAAATGTCCTAATCACTCTTTTTTTCTTTAGGCTTTTATAAGAATCTTGTTTTTAAAAAAGGCAGTTTTTTTTAGCCCCATTTTAGAATCAGTAAATCTTATACTCAGAGAAGATATATATATGAACTGTACAAGGTCACATAGCTGGTTAATGGAATCATAAGATTGGAAACCATTTTGTCTGATTTTTAGTTCAGTTTTTTGCTTTGTTTTTATGTTTTTATTTTTATTTTTTTACAACATATTACTGTTAACCCTGGAATAGACTTAAGAATTATCAAATTTTTCCCAAAATATAGTTTTAATTTTTTCCTAAATGGCTTGAGAAAGTAAAAGATAATGTATGCAGTCAAATTGAACTCAAGGTGAAGTTTGTGAAATTCACATTTATTTGTAAAAATGCCGGACTGTAATATAGTAAGTTTCTTTTTAATATATTATTCCTTAATTCTAACATTTGTGAAATGAAGTTTGGTTCAAGAATATTATATAATATGAATGTATTAAAGTCCAAATAGAAGATTTTACATTTAAATCGGCTATAGAGCCATAAGATTGAAAAAGACCCTAACTGGAAAGTGTATAACTAGCATTTGTGGATGTGCCAACCATATGTCATACATTATTTTATTAGCATAAATAACCACAGTAAAACTGAGAGGTCTCTAATATTACCTCTCCTTTTACAAATAAGGAAACTGAGGCTCAGAAAAATGAAGTAATTTGCCCAGAATTCTAGCTCTACATGATTCCAAAGTGTATGCTTTCTCTGCAATGTTTCTCATCTTTCTCAAAAAGCACAACTGAACTAGGAGCATATCTTAGTACATGTAGATAGTTAATTATTTCAGTCAGTTCTGAGAAGAAAAACTCTTGTTTTCAGTTAGATAAAACTATAAAAATGCCTCTTTATTTATATTCCTACTCATTTCATGCCAACAAAACACAAAATTGACTAGAATACATGGTTGTTAGCTTCTCATACTAATAGGATTGATTTGTCTTTTTAAATCTAGTTGTAAAAATCATCTCTTTACTAATGGTTAATTCGTACTTATTAACTTATATTTATGAGATAATATTGAATGAGTATTCCTATCATAATAGGTGAACTAAATCATTTGTAATGGAGACATGACAAAGATATCAAACTATTATTCATATTTTTGGAGTTTCACCAAGTTTATTGGCTTTAACTTTTAAATGTGCAAATCTTTTTTAAAACTCCAACTTATATTTTACATTTAGTTTATTGTTGCTTAAATCATGACATAGAAAGTTCCAGTGTTCAAAATATAATTAGATTATTAAAAATAGCTGAAGACTTAGATTCTCAAACACAATTATATTTGTTATGGAATCTTGAGGTTTAACATTTTATTGTATCTTGAAGGTTAATATTGTTATTAATATTGCTTTCATAAAAACATATAATATGATTTTCTTTTTTAAATGTTTCTAAACATTTTAAAATATGGGTATGATATGTATGACATATATATGTTAACTTGTATATAACATATACGTGTGTATAATATATGTATACAAAAATGCATTAAATACATAGAAATCTTGACAATATTAAGTGAACATTATGATGGTCTCCAGCTGCATCCATTCTGCTGCAAAGGCCATGATTTTGTTCTTCTTCATGGCTGCATAATATTTCATCATGTCTATGTACCACATTTTCTTTATCCAGCCCACTTTTGATGGGTAGCTAGGCTGGTTTCATGTTTTTGCTGTTTTGAATAGTGATGCAATAAGCTTACGTGTACAGGTGTCTTTTTGGCAGAGCAATATGTGTTCCTCTGGGTATATTCCTAGAAGAGGCATTGCTAAATCATATGGAAGCTCAGTGTTCAGTTATTTGAGACATCACCCCTTTTGAGAATTTCTTCTTTCACTTAATATAATATTGGTTAAGTCCATCTATGTTATTGCATATTGCTCATTTTTACTGTTTTATAAAATTCATTTGTTTAAAATGCTACCAGTTTATTGATCCACTCTACTGTCTATACATATTTGTATTATTTCTAGTTTGTTGCTATTCTAAGTCAATGGTGATACAAATATTTTTGTCTACTCTTCTAATACACATATAATCACATTTCTCTAGAGAATATACCCAGAAGTATAATTTTTTTTTCTTTTATCCTTTTTTAAGTCAAGGTCTCACTCTGTAGCCCTGCCCAGAATGCAGAGGAGCAATCACAGCTAACTAACCTTGCACTTGAACTCCTGGGCTCAAATGACTTTTTGCTTCAGCTTCTGGAGTTTCTGGCACTACAAGTGTGTAATACCATGCTTGGCTTTTTGTTTGTTTGTTTAGAGATGAGGTCTTGCTATGTTGCCTAAGCTGGTCTTGAATTCCTGGCCTCAAGCTATCCTCCCACTTTGGCCTCCCAAAGCTCCAGGATTACAGGTGTGAGCCACCGCACCCCACCTCCGGGAGTAGAAATTCTGAGCTGGGTGATTTGTGTATGTTTAAATTTAGAAGATGGTGTTGCCAGTTTTTTTCAAAATAGTTATACCAATTTACACACCCACTACCAGTAAATGAGAATTTCTGCTACTCTATATTTTTGGAAGTACTTAGTATTTTCAGAGCTTCTATTTTTGTCACTCTGGGGATAGGTGCAACAGTTGGTATTTCATTTTTGTGTCAATTGACTGTTTTACAGAAGGTTAATAAGATGTGACATATTTTCATTCATGTGTTGGTCATTTGAATTTTCTGTTTTGTGTTATGCTGCTCAGGATTTTTCCTCCATTATTCTATAATTTCTCTTATTGATTTTCAGAAACTCTGTATGCAGGGTATAAATTTCTTATCAGTTATATATGTTGAAATGTTATTTCACATTCTGTGACTTCTGTCCTTCTTCTTTTGAAAAATATATGTTCTTAATTTTAACATAACTGAATTCTCTTAATGAGACCAGCATAGCCTAAACACCAAACCTTGACAAGAATATTACAAGAAACAAAATTATGAAGCAATTATTCTTAAGAACACAGATGCAAAAATTTTAAACAAAATACTACCAAATAAAACCATGTGATATATACAAAATATATCTCTAGGCATGCATTGTTTGCATTTGTATACACACACATATATATAAACATATATACACATATCAGACCATGTAGGAAATTTTTTCCCCCAAAACACAATGGTATTTTAACATAAAAAAATCAATTAATGTAATTCAACACACTAACAGAGAAAAGGAGAAAATCATATAGTCATCTTAATGCAAAAATACTGTTATAATTCAATACATATTCTATAAACATTAAATAGAAGGGAACTTCATTAACTTCATAGTGCAAATCTATAAAATAGCATAAACAAACATCATAATTAAAAGTAAAATATTGAACAATTTTCTCATGAAATCAGAAACAAATTGCCTGCTATGATAACTTCCATTCAATAATGTATTGAAGATCCCTGTCAATGTGATAAGGATCAAAACATAAATAAAATTTATTAGTTTTAGAGAGAAAGAAATACAATTATTATTCATAGAGAAAATGTACATAGAAAATTTAAAAACATTTAATGACAAACTATCACAATTAATATATGAATACAGAGTCAGTATATCAAATAAACTACATTTTCACATACTAGCAACAAAGCGAAAATAATTTTTAAAAATGAAATCATTACAATATCAAGAAATACATCTAACTTAAGTTGTCTAGATTCTAAACTGAAAACTATAAAACATCGTTGAGATAAACTAAAGAAGACTCAGGTAACAGGTTGTAGAGTTCACTAGAAAGCCAAGAATGTGATTTTATTGCCAGGAAGAATGTATCAAATATTGCCAGGAAGCTGGAAGAAGCAAGGAAGTATCCCCTCCTAGAGCCATTGGAGGGAATGAGATCTTACAGACATCTTGATTTCAAACTTCTGGTATCCAGTTTCCAGAACTAAGAGATAATAAATTTCTGATTTTTTAAAGTCACAATGTTTGTAACAATTTGTTATGACATCCCTAGGAAATTCATACAAGTAATATACCACATTCATGGATTGAAAGATCTAAGACTGCCAGAACGCCAATTCTTCCCAAAGTGACACATAGAATAAACACGATATTCATCAAAATCCCAACAGATCTTTTTTGTGAATAAGGGCAAGGTGGACAAACTAATTCACAAATGTATATGTAAATGAAAGGACTGAGGCTAGACGATGTAAATCTGTAAAAGAAAAACAAAATTGGAGAACTTAATCTACAGATATCAAAACTGATTACAGAGCAGTATAGTATTGTTGCCTAGATAGACAAAATAGAATAACTAGCACAGAACAGAGTCCAGAGTAGATCTACATATAAACAGTCACTTGATGATGATAAAGGTGACACTGTAATGCAAAATGGGAAATGATGACCTTTTAAAAAATAGTATTGGGTTAATTGAATATAATTATAAGGAAAAACAGTTTCTTGATCTCTATCTCACATCTGTAACTAGAGAGCCTTACCAAGTCAAGAAGACAAGAAAAATAATGCAATGTATACAGAAGGGACAGGAAAATGCAAAACTGACTTTTTTCATGTTACGTAATTATCTATTTTTAAAAAAACAGACCCCAAGGAATCTGCAAAAAAACTAACAGAATTTAAAAGGGAGCTCAAAAGAGCACAGGGTGCAAGTTCAATACACAAAAATCAATTGAGTTCTCCAGACTACAAAATTGAACTTTAAAAAATAATACCAGAAGCCGGGCTCAGTGGCTCAGCCTGTAATCCCAGCATTTTGGGAGGCCGAGGCGAGAGAATTGCTTGAGCCCGAGGGTTCTAGACCCACCTGGGCAACTTAGCGAGACCTCATTTCTACAATAAAAAAAAAGACACTTGGCAAGATGGCAATGGGACAAGTCGAACTGTGAAGATCTCCACAAAAGGTAGTTCCTGAAGTTGGTTCCACATGCCCCTGCAGCTGCCTCCTCCATCAGGAATGGCTGCTATTGCCGGTTCCACGCAGCAGCAAACTGCCCCCACTGCACTACGACCTTCACAAGGGATTACTGCTATGGTTGCTACCAGGTGCTGAGCAGCTGCTGCCACTGTGGCTCTCAGCTCTGGCCCTGGGGAATTCCTGGCTCCCTCCCCGACCCCAAGCTGCCTGCGACATACCAAACTGCAGTGCCCAGCTACATCACTGGTGCCAGTGCCTGATGCCAGACACACACCATCATCACCCTTCATAGCGAATCAACTGGGGCCCTGGACGAGTGGTGAGAGAGGATCGGGGAAAGTCAAGAGGAGTCCATGCCTGGTGAGGAGCTGCCCACCCCAGCCATTTTCCAGGCAGGGATTTGCATTGCTCCATCCAGCTCCTCGCAGCCTCCACCTTGTGGCATAAGATAACCTCACCAAACCAGGAAACAGAAGCCCCTCCCTTACACTGAATCAGACACAGACAGCTCAGTGCTGTGTGGCAGACCTGTCAGGTAGCAAGCCAAGGGAACTTAACCAAGCTATGAGTAACTCTATCTACCTGTAATGAGAGCAGAGAGGAGGGGCTAGAGATCAGAGCTAAAGAGTCTTTAGACATTCAGGAAAGACCTCAGAGCTAGTCTGGTTTCTTATTTTGATTTTTTATTTTATTGTTTTGACTGTTTTTATTGTTCACCTTTGTTTTCTTTTTGGTTTAGACTACCTGTTTGTGTTGGGGAAGAACACATGAAAACGCTTGATTTTATTGGACAGTCTTTGTGTGCTTTAGGGATTTTGTTTGTTTTTTACTCTTTTCTGGCTTTGTGTCTCTTTTCATTTGTTAGTTGGTATGTATGTTTGTTTTTCCTCTTACTCTTCTCTCTCTCCAACTTCCACTTGACCCCCCCCTTCCATTATTTTCCTTTTTCTTACCTCCTTTTGTTACAGGGAGCAAACTTAACCCCCCACTGCATGGACAGATTGTAAGGCAGTGGGAAGTGGGTTCCAGGGTGCCCATACACCTGTCGATGGAAACCGGGATGGATTCTGAATCACAGCTTTCCCCTCAATTAAATCTCAGAACTGCAAAAAGTACAGCCCCCAACCCACAGTCCAGCCTCAGAAGTGAACAAAGCCAGAGGATCTGCATAAGGAAGAACAGGAGATTGAACAAAAAGAAATAAAAGCAACCCCACATTCCCTGAAAAACATAATTGAAGAAGGGGAGGGAAAGGGGGAGAGAAAAATCTACACAAATGAAGAAAAACCAAGAGAAGAATACGGGTCTCTCACAGACACCTGGGAGGTCAGACACTGAGAAAACAGACTTCAGAATGCAAACAATGAAGAGCCCTCAGAATGACTGGTCTCAAACAACAAACCCAGATATCAAGACATTAATAGAGAGATTAAAAAGAATTGAGGAGAGACAAGAGAAAACAGGAAGGAGTTGATAACTGAGATAACAATAGTAAAGAATACTGTGAATAAAATAAATTACCGACTAATAAGCATGGAAAGCAGAATTAGCCAAGCAGAAGAAAGAACTTCAGAGCTTGACAACCAAAAGAAAGAACTAACCCAAACTGTCAAAAACATAGAAAAAAAACTTAAAAAGACAGAACAAAACCTTCAAGAGATGAGCAATTATTTCAAGAGGCCAAACCTAAGAGTAATTGGACTTCATGAGGCAGAAAGAGAGACAGAGACCACCCTGAAACAAACATTCCATGAAATTATTCAAGGAAACTTCCCTCATATCATCAGTGATATGACAATTCAAACACAAGAGATTCAGAGAGCCCCTGCAAGATAACAAATGAGAAGACGAACTACCAGACATGTAATAATTTGCCTAAACAAAGCAGGTATAAAAGAAAAAATCCTAAAGACAGCAAAAGAAAAAGGTCAGACTACCTACCATGGGAGACCAATTAGAATAGCAGCAGATTTATCTACAGAAACCCTTCAGGCTAGGAGAGCTTGGAGACCTATCTTCAAAGTTCTAAAAGATAAATAATTTCAAGCAAGAATAACCTATGCAGCCCAGCTAATCTTCATCAGTAGGGGAGAATTAAAATCTTTCCCATCCAATCCCTAAGAACTTATGCTGCCGCCAGATCACCTCTATAAGAAACACTTAAGAAAGTATTAAACACAGTAGAAAAGGAAAAAAGAACAACAATGTTCTTCACAAGAGTAGAGGAAAAAGATTGAAAACACATATGAGCCAATCCAAAAACCAAAGAAAGACAACAAACAAACAGAAACAACAACAACTCTATAAGAACCTCATGATAGGGATCAACTCTCACATTTCAATAATTAGCCTGAATGTGAATGGACTAAATGCACCACTGAAAAGACATAGAATGGCAAAATGGGTAAAATATCACCAGGCAACAATATATTGCCTCCAAGAGGCTCATCTCACTAAGAAGGATAATACAGACTCAAAGTAAGACGATGGGAAGCAAAATTTCAGGTGAACGGACCACAAAAGAAAGGAGGAGTTGCGATCTTAATCTCAGACAAAATAGTCTTTAGGCTATCAAAAATTTAAACAGATACAGAAGGCCACTACATAATGATAAAAGGTTCAATCCATCAACAAGAAAAATCCATCATAAACATATATGCACCCAACGTAGGAGCACCAAATTTCATAAAGCAGCTTCTAAGTAAACTCAAAAAAGATGTTGACTCTAACACTATCATAGCTGGGGACTTTAGTACCCTACTCATAACCCTAGATAGATCATCACAACAAAAATATCAGCAATGAGATCCAGAACCTCAATGTGACTCTTGACCAAATGGACTAAATTGATACCTACAGAACACTCCACCCAACGACCAGAGTATACATTCTACTCATCACTGCATGGAACATACTCTAAGATCGACCACATCCTTGGCCATAAATCAAGCATAAATAAGTTTCAAAAGATTAAAATTTTGCCTTGCACCTTCTTGGACCACAGTGGGATAAAAATAAACATCAACACCAACAAGTTTCCACCCAAACCCACAAAGACATGGACACTAAACAGCATGATGCTGAACAACTCCTGGGTCAACACAGAAATCAAAACAGAGATTAAAAGATACCTGGAAACAAATGAAAATGAAGAAACATCTTATCAAAATCTCTGGGATGCCATGAAAGCTGTAGTAAGAGGGGAATTCGTATCTCTACAAAGGCACATGAAGAAAATGGAAGTATCACAAACTAACAGCCTAACAAGTCACCTAAGGAAGCTGGAAAAGCAAGACCACCAAAATCCTAACTTCAGCAGATGAATCCGGATCACCAAAATAAAACCCCAAATCCGGGACATAGACAACAAAAAGATAATACAAAAAAATTAATGAAACAAAAAGCTGGCTCTTTGAAAGGATATACAAGATCAATGGTTCCCTAGCTAGACTGACCAAAAAAAAGAGAGAAAAAGCCCAAATAAACACAATCAGAAACACAAATGATGAAGTTACATCTGACCCTGAAGAAATACAAAAGATCATTAGAGACTACTATGTACACTTGTTGGAAACAAACTTGAAAACCTTAAGGAAATGGAGGACTTTCTGACATCACACAACCTGCCTAGGTTGAAACAAGAAGAAATTGAGACCCTAAATAGACCAATAACAATCAAGGAAATTAACTATGTCATAAAAATACTACCTACAAAAAAAAAAAAAAAGAAGCCCAGGACTAGATGGCTTTCCAGCAGAATCCTA